>WTSP01023170.1:0-21968 GCA_025331215.1 Actenoides lindsayi | reverse complement strand
GGGGACGGGGGGGAGTTGGCCTCCCTCTTCGCCCCCGTTCCCCCTTCCGCCCCGGGGCCCCCTCCGGGCGTTCCGGGCTGGGGCGCGGCGCCGCCGCGGACGGGCGGGGCCCCCGCGGCCGGGGCCCCAGGGGGGGCAGCAGACCCGGGGGCAGCTGGCTCGCGGGTCCCGTCCCGGCAGCGGTGGGCCTGGGGGAGCGGCGGGGCAGGAGCCTCACAGGGCAGCAGGCCCGGACCGTGGGGCTACGTCGGGCTGTGGATCTTAGGGGCTTCCTTCCGTTTTCCTGCCCTCTCTGCCCCATTCAAGCAGCCGTTGCGGAGGGAGGGGTGTGGGGGGGTGTTGACCGGCAGAGCGGGTTGCCATTGTCACCCTGGGAATGGGATTCCTGAGGGATGACCGTGTGTGTCCTTAGGCGTGATTTGGGAAGGCTGGAGCACGCTAGTGACCCCTCAGAGCAGTGCTTGTGCTGCTACTTACACTGTCAGAGCCTAAAATGCCCAGCAACATCTCATGTCGGTGCCTCCAGGGAAGTCCACTGGGGCTGAAATGTGTTTTCGCCAGTGTAGATGATCTGGTCTGTATGTCCATCGACATAAACTCGGTGATCCATCCCGGGTTTCAAAGCCTGCTGTCCCTTTAATGTCTGGTTTGACAGCTTTGGGTGAGGAAGCACTTCCAACAGCTGTCTTCTTGGCAATGCACCAAGTGCCGGCTTAAAGGGTCCGCGGCTGGAGCAGCTTCACCTTCTGCCTCAGAACAAACCCAGCGATTGTTTCATTTTCCGGCTGCTTTCCTACCAAGCAAGGGCTGTGTTGTGGCACTGTGCATGCCTTTTGTACCGCAGTTCTACAGTTCCATTCAAAATACATACATTCTGTCTGAAGACCTTTCTCTGCTGCTGCGATTATGTGGGTGGTAGCCCTCCATTGATTGAAAATTAGACATGTGTTAAAAAAACCTCATTAAACTTATTAGACTTTCAGAAACTACTGTTCTTCAGTCATTTCATGTATATTACATACTTTTCCAGATCTGTAGCTTGACTACAGATGGTGGGCCCACTCTCATTTTACCATCAGTTATTTCATTGCTATTTTTACTCTACATAGTTTGTCAATATATGCATCTGAGTTGATACTTGTTCAGAGTATTTTTTTGTGAGAATAACATCCGATTTATTTTCTATTTTCTATTACGAAAAGATGATGAAGATGAGGAGGAAGAGGATGATGAAGAAGAAATAGATGTTGTGACAGTGGAGAAAAGACGCTCCTCCTCCAACAAGGCTGTTACCACCCTTACTATTACAGTGCGTCCTAAAAATACCACTTTTCCATCAGTCAGGACACAGCAGAATGAACTGATTTTAAAACGTTGCGCACCAATTCACCAGCAGCATAATTATGCCGCTCCTTCTCCATACATGGAGAGTGAAGATGCTCCACCACAGAAAAAGTTAAAAACCGAGGTGCCCCGTCCAGTAAAACCCATGATCCAACCAAAGTCTAAGAGTTCCAGTCCTCGAAACTCTGATTCAGAGGATAGTGAACGTCGACGCAACCATAATATCCTGGAGCGTCAACGGCGTAATGATCTACGGTCAAGTTTCCTCACACTAAGGGACCATGTTCCAGAACTGGTTAAAAATGAGAAAGCTGCAAAAGTTGTGATCTTGAAAAAAGCCACTGAATATGTTCATTCCCTTCAGGCAGAGGAGCAGAAGTTATTGCTAGAAAAGGAAAAATTGCAAGCCAGACAACAGCAATTGCTAAAGAAAATAGAATACAAGCGGACTTGCTAAAAGTTCTTTTGTTTTGTTTTTTTTTTGGCTGACCAGGACAGTCATTGCCACTTTGCACATTTTTGATTCTTTAAAAAAAAAAATTAAAAAAATTGTGTTTTTTGACGTTAAGAATGTTGGTTTTACTTTCAATCCAGTCCCTGAAGTAATTGACAAACTCTATGATCCGGGTACGGAGCAAATGGATGTTCTTGCAAGAAGTTTATTGCAAGACTACCAAACAACAATGGACTGCCTTTGTTTTTCTTCTTAAGAACTGTAGATGGTGGGGATTTTTTTTTTTTTAAATTGTTGTGAGCATTTGGAGCTGCTGATGACATCTAGTTGAGTTTTAAAAGTTCATTCCTAAGTCTTATGGTGCTTATGTTCTAAGAGATGTTACTTTAGGGGTTGACATTTTCTACCCCTGTGGGAATTTTCTGTAAATACCATCTACACACTTGCCTTTTGTACATGTCTTGGGTTATGAGAGGTGGCTTTTGCTACCAGTATTAGACTGGAAGTTCATACCTAAGTACTGTAATACCTCAATGTTTGAGGAGCATGTTTTTGTATACAAATATATTGTTAATCTCTGTTATGTACTGTACTAATTCTTACATTGCCTGTATACTTTAGTATGATGCTGATACATAACTAAATTTGATACTTATATTTTCGTATGAAAATGAGTTGTGAAAGTTTTGAGTAGATATTACTTTATCACTTTTTTGAACTAAGAAACTTTTGTAAAGAAATTTACTATATATGCCTTTTCCTAGCCTGTTTCTTCCAGTTAATGTATTTGTTAATGTTTGGTGCATAGAACTGGGTTACTGCAAAGTTCTGTGTTTAATTTCTTCCAACAATGTACATTAGTGCTGCGTCTTATAGCACTTTGAAATACCTCATGTTTATGAAAATAAATAGCAATTACATGATGTGCCATTTACTATTTTTCTTTTAAATGAAGTTCTTTTAAATAAAATCTTTCAACTTTGCAGTGTTTATAAAATAACAAAAAACATGGTCCCCTATTTTGGGCACTTAAACTCTCAAACTATAGGTGATGCTCTACAAAAAGTCAGCTAGGCAGGTTGTTTCCATTTCTGATTAAAGAGTCATTTTAGTAGGAACAATTTTCCTATTCTTTCATACTAAAGACGTCTCATGATGTGGGACACTGAACATTATCACAATTAATGGAAAGATGCCTGCGTCTTGTGAAGACTTAAGGAATATCCACTGTACGCAGAGAATTTTGAGGGATCAGAACCAAGGTTAGCATGCTTCTGCTACGGGACTGGCCTTGGTGTGGTAGACGGGTGGAGAAGTAAACGATGGAGGTACACTTCCTACAGTACAGAATGTGAAATATTTGTAGTAAACAAATTGCATATGAGACGTGATGTTCTTGTTTGTAGGTAAAGATCCTGTTCGTTACTACTTGCGCTAAGTTGGTAAAATTAAAAATCCCAGGGAAAATACAGAGCTATGAAGCGTGCATCAAATGAACAATGAAACTTGGCAGGTGATTGTCTTGAGAGGTGTGATGGAATTGGTGTGATGGGAGCAAGATGTGTAAGTCTGTGAAGTACATTTGGTCATTTTGATGTGCTCTTTGAGAACCAAGGAGTTGTTTTATTTTCTGGTCCGTAGAGATACTTGACATTGTCTTTTCCCACATTGCACCTGAAAAATTTGCCATGAGATAACAGAGAGTAAGAGCAGTAATGGGGGCAAAATCACCACAGTAATGCATATGCCGTATGTCCATGCCTTACAGTAGTTTGTTGGTGTGCCCATAACCTGTGCATTCTTGGGCTCCAGACAGCTACTGTACCGAGAACACTGGGAATAGCACTTAATAATATTTCAGTGCAGTAAATCCACATCCTCAACAGTCACAAATGAGTATAACACCATTTGGATTCAGCTAGGCCTACACAAGTTTATGCTATTTGAAGAATCTTCAAAATGAGGACCACAATCATGCCATAAATAGAATCCTTGTTTTCATTCCCTTGATGTGGACTGCTTCTGCTTTCCCAGTAGAGTGAAAAAACAGTTAACCACAAAACCTAAGAAGAGACAATTGGTGTGAACAATCACAAGGTACATTTAATTTTACTAGCTACAACAAAAAATTTTCAAACCCCATTTTATTAGCAATTTTTATTGAACTGCTGTTGTACTGTTTTAAAACAAGGTACAAGTCACATGAGTCTTCTTGAAGGAGAAGGAATGCTTTTCAAACATCCATTGTATTGTCTTTCTAATCTGTGCCTGCTTGATTTATAACAAGGGCTTCTTAATGAGTTTACAGCAAGTCTTAGTAAAAAAAGTTAAAAGTTAAAAACAAAAGTTACAGCTGTATACTGGCCAAATATTTTCTTTGCAGCAAATCATATTCTGAGCAAAAAAGTTTCCAGAATGATCTGTCACTGTCTTTTTACAGCCTAGGAATGTACTGTCTTAAGGACTGAATATGAAAAATTGAACAGATACTCCCATCTTCCCTTCCCTATCCTGAAGAACATCTTGTCCAAGTCCTCCACTCAGAGCAGAGCCAAAGTCTAGGTTAGATGATGTTCCTCAGGGTCATACGCAGCCAAAGTTTTAATGTCTTCAAGGATGGAGATTCCGCAGTCTCTTCAGACAACACATTTCATTTTTTAACTACAATAACTGACATAAATTTTCCTTTTATCTGTTTGGAATTCTTGTTGCAGCTCCTGTCCATTGCCTGTTGTCTTTTTGTGTTGAACCTCTCAGTAAAGTCTGGCTCCACCTTCTCTGTAACCTCCTATGAGGTAGTTGAAGATGGCAATTACTTCTTTCTCTTCTGGAGACAACCCAATTCTGTCTTGTACTGTTGTGATATTGAAGCATTTAGAGCATAATGAAGGTGTCAGATATTGAGATTTGTATGGATACTCCACACAAATCCCATTTGAAAACCTCTTTTTCAGTGTGAGTGTCTTGGCCTGGGCCTTTTGAATTCAACAATAAACATCCAAGTGATGTCAATAGAGATGCAGAATCCGGTCCCATATACTATAGTGTTTGCTGTTACATGCTGTACTACCAGTACTTTGGGTTGTCTCTTTTTAATTCTTTTAAATAATTTTCAGGAGTTAATAGGTTTGTTTTCCTGTTGTTGCTGTAGGGAGTAAGCTGTCAAAGACAAAAGTTTTGGTAAACAAAATATCAGTTGTAGGATGCTATTAAGTTACAATTGTTAAATAGAAGATAGTGGTTTTCAATTCTTTTGTGTTTACATGATAAAAATAATTCAGAGGTGCAGGAAAGATAGCTTTTGAAAAGCAGAGGTAAACAATTTATTTAGTAATATTTTCTGAAGAATCAGTACCCAGAAGGGCACATAGAGATGGACAGAGACAGCCACAACAGTAACAAAAGATCCTTCTGCATGTGTATCTAGAGCAAAGAGTCCATAAGGATTCAGTCAAATAATGAATTGAGACACTATTCCTTTTTTTCAACATACATACCTATATTTGCATAACAAATGCAAACATATCTGTCTGGAGAATCTGTTAGAAAATATAGCAAGTGCCTAATAACTGTTTATTAAAAAGTGGGTATTGCTGATCCCTGAAGGGAAAACTGAATTAGATTGATCGCAACCTTAGCTGATCTGCTGTAAAAATTCCCAAGTTCCTTTTCATACAAGACAGAATCTGCTGATGGAATAATGATTTCCTCCTAAATCACGTATCCCAGAGGATGGTCTCCTTCCACATTTCTGTTTATTTTCTTAAAAATACCACTAAGAACACAAGGGACTTGAATCACCAAAATAAAATGATTCCTCCATAAATTAGTATAAGTAAAACACCATCGGGAGAGCTTAAAAAGGTGAAATGTGTTAATGATGTCATTACCACTAGGTCACCTGTTGCCACAAGTGCTAAGGAAAGTGCATTTCTCAAACCCCAAGCTGCAGTTATAGCAACTTATCACCAGGTCTTGGCAGGACTGCTTGAGATTTCATGATGTGTGTAATTTGCAGAGGGCACATTTGCTCCTGGTAAGTATATTGATAAACCAAGCTAGAGTAAAATGCCTCTAAAAGGATCCCATTCTTAAGCCTGAATTTCCTGTTTTGTGTCTGGTTTAAGTCAGAAGATTTAATGATATTTTATGTTTTAAGTTTGAGATCACAAATTTAATGACTTTTTAATGTACCTTGTTGTCAAACTTTCAGCAGAAGCTTCATGATTTATACCTGGGTTCATTTATTTTCGTTGTGTCCATTTCCCCTTTCCTTTTCCCCCTTCCCTTTCCCTTTTCTCTTCCCCTTTATTCCTAAAGTACATGTGGTGTCTCTTCTCTCAGGAGCTGAAAGCCATCAAAATTAAAGGCACTTCAAGTGTCACAACAACCCCTTTAATGTAAGCAGAGATTCCAGTAGAAACAGGAGATACCCAGCACTTCCAGAAATCTCACAGGCAAGTAAAGGTGCAAAATGTGGAAGAGAAGCTGACTGTAGCTGACAGCACAGCGGTTTTGGCCACAGCACTTCTGGCTAGTGGTGGAGCATTGATAAGCAGAGCACCAGCTTGCCTCAGCAAGTGCCTGAGTCGAAAGCCCTTGGTCTGTGCCCAGACAAGCTTTCATTTCTGCTGGGCTACCTCTTCCAATCTGCTGCCAGATTCTAGTTTTTGCTGTCTATCTGCTTGTGATGAACCTGCAAAGGAGGCTTGGCCACAGTACAACAGGCATTTCACTGTGTGATTGCTTGAAGTGATAATTTCCCTTGCCTACAGATCTGTGATTCTCATCCAGCTTTGTGCCCCTACTGGCCAGACCTTTCTTTCAATGAGATTAATTAGATACATATTTGATCAACAGTTGACTCAAAAGATAAAATGAATTCATTATCTCTGAGCTGTGAAGATTTCTTCTCTGTGTCCTGTATGTATAGATGAACATGCTGAACATGTATAGATGATACATGCTGCATGCACACAAGACATTCCATATGTGTTGATTCATGAAGCCTGCTAAACAAAGTAAAGAGTGTGTTTAACAAACTAACAAGACTGTCCACTTGGTTCTTTGAAGAAAAAGGAAACAAAGGTATTTTGTTTCCCGTATTTATGATCACAATATGATGCATCTAAAAATGCAGAAGTGAAAAAAAAATTCTACCTACCAAGTAAATACAATTAATGGCAAGTATATTTAAACACCATAATGAGATATGTGGTTTCCTAGACTAATCAGAATTAAAATGTATGAGATTTGTAACTGAATTCTGACCTATTTGTTACTGATGTCTGAACTGTTGAGTTACATTTTGTATGTGTAATCCTTGTTAGGCTCCACATATACTGTCATAGCTGCTCTATTTGTGAGCTATATCATGTGCCATGATATAGTTCTTCCATCTGACGTTGTTTAGATAAGTGGAAGCATCTCCATTTTATTGTAAAATAAGCTTATTTCTTTTTTGTTATTCTATGGTCTGAATTTCCCAACCTCATTTGTCTGCTTTAAGTATTTACTGCTTTCTAGCTCCTTGCTCTATTCTATACTGCATGCATTTAGATGGGGGAACTGTCTTCTAGGACATCTGTCTGAAGCAGAGGTTAGACTGTGTTCCTGTAAGTTGCTGTATCAGTCATTACAAAATTACAAGAGTCCTGTTGTCCAAAAGAACGGTGTCTAACAACTAAACATTGTGTAGTTTTATATTAGAAGTAGGAGGAATCATGTTTTCTACATCTGTTTAGTTACACCTTCTCATCTATAAGCATTACAAGCATTGCACTGTTTCAAGCACCTGGCTGCTTAGCTTTCTAATTCTCCTCACGCAGTCATTAGAGACACATTCTTTCCAGAGGACAGTTCAGAGCATCTACTTTGGGATCTTACTGGAATGGGCCCAAGCACTGCTGTGTACATACTGTTGAGAAAGAGCTATTACAATGTGAAACTGTGAACTATGTTAAGGGCTTCTTTATTGCTGCTGGGTACCATCAACAAGTTGCTTGATCCACAGCTGATCTTACTTAGCAGGTGAAAGTTAAAGCAATGATTCAAACAGAACTGCAGGTTAATAGATTTATTTCTTAGAATAAAACAGTGGATGAATGTAGGATATATAGTTAATTTAATTTGCATAGTGATTTTAGTTGCAATTAAATAAAATATTTCAATGGTACTTATCTCCATTCTGCTTCCTAACACCATCCAAAATAAGCACATAGTGCTTTAGCATTCAAAGTTTTCACTTCATTATAGAACAAACCCGTGTATGTATGTAACAAATTAGAATGTTATTTGGATCAATATTATTAATATCTGTATACAAATAACATTTTTCTTGTGTAATGAATGGCAATTACATTTAGGCATAATCTTGTTTCTTCAGTATGATGTAGACTTAATAACTACAATGTAATGAATGTTGTAATTAATTTATTTTTCATATGCAATTAATATTGCAATTCATGAGGTAGGAGATGAGGGAAATATCCAATATCAGATACAGAGTTGAGTGGTCACTAGTAGCTGGGAATCCTCATAAAACAATTTAAAAACACTTAAAAAATTATTTCTTTCTTATAAATTCTTAAGATCAGTCTTAAAGTATAATTGAAATACTGTGGTGAACTTGCTTTATAGTCTAGAAATTATCTCTGTCTTCAAAAATTGTCATTAGATTGGGCACTTCTTGGAGCAAATGCTTGCAAAGGAACAATGTCAAAGAAATGCAATTGCACTGTATTTGATATTCACATCCTTGGAGTTAAATCCCAGAGTCTTTAAGGTAGAAATTCAGCTGTAGACTGTGTGTGAGGTTGTGAGATAAACTTCAATTTGGTATGAGGAATGTGAAGGGAAAAAAATGAAAAAAAACCCACCATGTATAAATAAGAAAGACTTCATTATTTCCCCCACAAATGTAAAGTAACTAATCATGCAAATGAGGGGATGAAACCACATCTAATAGCCAGTACTGAGGCTTGAGTGTATTCTTGAAACGTTCCACAGCAGGTATTAAAATTGGAGGGTTTACAGTATCATAGAATAGTTTGGTTTGGAGGGAACCTTTAAAGGTCATTTAGTCCAACCTGCCAGCAGTGAGCAGGGACATCTTTAATTAGTTCAGCTTGTTCAGAACCCCATCCAATCTAGACTTAACATTTCCAGGGCAGGAGCATCCACAACTTCTCTGGGCAACCTGTTCCAGTGCCTCACCACTCTCATTGTAAAAATTGTCTTCTTTATATCTAGTCTAAACCTACCCTCTTTTAGTTTAAAACCATTTCCCCTTGTCCTGCTAAAAAGTTTGTCCCCATCTTTCTTATAAGTCCCCCTTAAGTATTGAAGGGCTGCAATAAGGTCTTCCCCAGAGCCTTCTCTGCTCTATGTTGGACAACCCCAACTCTCAGCCTTTCCACACAGGAGAGGTGTTCCAGCCCTCTGATCATTTTTGTGGTTCTCCTCTGGACTCTGTCCAACAGGTTCATGTCTTACTTGTGCTGAGGACTCACAGAGCTGGACACCGTACTCCAGGTGGGGTCTTACCAGAGTGGGAGCAGAAAATTACCTCCCTCAAAGTGCTGGCCACACTTCTTTTGATGCAGTCCAGGATACAGTTAGACTTCCAGACTGCGAGTGCACACTGCCGGATTATGTCCAGTTTTTCATCCACCAGTACCCTCAAGTCCTTCTTAGCAGGGCAGCTCTCAATCCCTTAATTCTCCAGTCTATATTGATATTGAGGATTGCCCCATCTTAGGTGTAGGACTTTGCACTTGGCCTTGTTGAACCTCATGAAGTTCACAGGGTCCCACTTCTCAAACTTGTCCAGGTCTCTCAGGATGGCATCCCATCCCTCAGGTGTGTTTACTGCACCAATGACCTTGGTGTCGTCTCCAAAATGACTGTCCTAGCAAGCAGCATGTGCAAAATCCGTATTTTTTTGTGGCAGGCATCTTTCAGACTTTCTGCTCATCGGCAATTTCCAGATGCAATGTGGAGAGACTCAAGGTGTCTTAGATGCGATCAGAACAAGTCTACAGGATTTTGCACTACTGGTGAGATGAGAGTTTTCTGTCTCAGTTCAATAATATCACTAAGCTTTGGCTTCTATTAAGTCTTTGAGCAGTTCATTTTTTTTTAGAGCTTCAGCAGTATTTTGACCGCTTCACAAATGTAATCAGTAACAAATGAGGAGACTCTGGAGCCAGTAGCAGTTGATAGGAACAAGAAAGTCACAATTATTTAAACATAGGTATAGATGTGAGAGCATGTAATACACAAATCTACAAAGTTTCTTAACACCAAATAAATATTTGCCCCGTGAAACTAAAAGGAGTTTAGGCACCTGTACATTATCTGTGAATTTGGTCCTAAAGAGCTAGAAAATAATATTTAGAATCCAAAATCAGGTGCTCAAATGAAAATGATGATATCTAACAGCCTCTTTCTGAAAGTGGCAATGGTTTTCTATTTTTTATTTTTAAAGAGATGTTCAGAGGCTCATGCTTGATATTCCTCCACTCTAAGATATTGGGAGTATGTTTGGTGAATCCCTTTAGAATTGCATGTACTCTTAAGTGTTACAAAATTCTTAGTGTAAACCAAAATCTAACAAGGATGCAAACACACCCACCCAATTTTATTTAGAAACCTGGTCATCAAAAATGTACTGTAAACTGTGTTTCTGAGGGCCTTTTGTTTCTCATTTTTCCCTACAATCACTAGTTTAGGTCAGGGTTCCCTGGCACCATTCCTGAGTCACATCCTCGATAATCATGATTAGAAATATTTCTCTAAAATCTCTACTTCAGTCTAAATAACTCTGGTGAAACCACAGTGTGCTTCAACTCAAATGTATTATTTCTTGCGTAAGTGGAATAGGAACAGAGGTGTAGAAGATAACTTTGGACATATAATGCTGTGAACTCATATGTTTACTAACACTTCTTTCAAACATACATTAAGGCTGCTAGTGAAGCTATGTAACGATGTAATATACTTCAATAATTTATGTTATCTTCATCTTTTAAACACTTTTCTGCTGATCTGCTTTATTACTTGTCTTTCCTTTTGCCTCCCTCAGCTAAGTAGCCATGCAGGAGGCAAGGGGGATTCGTCTGACCAGATATCAACTCTTTTCAGTCAATAAAGAAAACAGGTATTTCTAGTGCACAATTAATTTCATCCTTAAATAAATATTTAAAATAACACAAATTTATTTCACCCTAGAAATACTAATTTTTCTGTGTTGATTATAGAGAAGCCTTGGATGACCAGATACGTGTACCAACACTGTAGATGTCTAATGTGGGGTTCAGCTTAAGAGACATAAATCTGAATGTCTGTACATATCTAACTGAAAGCTTGACATCTAGGTGCTATTATAGTCAGTGGAGTCTGGAGAGTGATTCAATGTAGGTGCCTATTTTAAGATCAACCGAATTAGTTCTTTAGATTCAGTTTACTGTATTGATTAGCTCTCCATTAGCTACAAAAGGAACTCCAGGTATAGAGTGAACATGTAAAGACCTATGTATTAGCACTAATTTCAGTGTCTAAAATTACAAGTTGAGTCCTACTACTCCTGTCTTCCACGCATTTTATTTCACTTATACAACTTCAAGGTTTTTCTTGAGCTAATCAAGTAATCTTAAATCCAGTTCCATTTAGGTTCCACCTTTTCTGCAGCACTCATATCCCTTTCACTTTGGTCATATATAATAGATCTCTATAACTTCAGCATCTTTGGATTTCTTTTATCCTCTCACATGCCCTACTTATTGTTACTGTATAGCAATATTCATCATTGCCAGAAAATTGCTTGCATTAATGATAACATTTCCTAAAACATTTCTTGTGTTACCATACTTCATGGTGGGCAGGACCTTACTTTCTCCTTCTCACACCTACACAAAGCTCATTTATGGGGCATGTTGTTACATTTCAGATATTGATATTCTAGCAACATCTTAAATTTTAAATTAAATCAGAGCATATATCACATTGTTCTCAATGTAAAAACAAAACAAAACAAAACAAAACAAAACAGCACTACAGATGAAAACCAAAGTAGAAGAACATTTAGAAAAATCACTATTAACTTTTACAGCTAGATCTGTTAATGGATCTCTTACAGTTCAAACTATTTCAGTATTTCCCTTCACTTGTTTAGATAACTTTAATTCAGGTAGTCCTTATAACTTTATTTCTCTGTTCCTTTTAAAAAAAATACTTTTCACAGCTCCTGTGGTCTTCAATAACTGTTCCATATCACCCAGTGTCAATTCTTCCTTTCATTCAAAAAATTAAATGAGTCACACCTTTTTTTTTACTTTGTAGTCTCACCTTTCCCACTAGTTATAGTATGTCTCAATGTGTTTGGCTTTTTTTTTTGATTTAAGTCTAAAATACAGAGTCACATTCTGTGAGCTGCTGAACATTTACTGAGTGGCTATAGGTATGTTGACTTCTGTAGGAGTGTATAAAGTAAGAACTCAACACCTTCCAAGACTTCTAAATGAAAACTGTAGGTATGCCAAGTTAAATTGTGCTGTATTTTATATTCTTTCCCATTTTGAGAATTTCTTACTGACTTTTGTTTGTGACTACTTTATGAAAACACAAGTATGCAGTTAGAATAAAATAGATAGAATAGTCCATATTAATTAATATTGTTTCACTTCCGTCTAATACATTTTAAAAGCTGAATGATATTTTCTGGAGTAATTTAAATGTATGCACTCGCTATTAACTGAGAAGCAGTTAAGTTATCATGAACTCCTTTGCTAAAGAAAATTATATCTTTCTTTTCCACTGCTGGTGTTGACAATATGCAGTGCTTGGATGCTTTAGTTGTATAAGCACCAGTGAAAATAATGAGCAATTAGGAGTGGTCAAGAGTAAGGCATTTGGCCATCTATCCTACTTGAGATTTTTAAAATTAATGTTTTTCTTCACTGTTAATAAAAGATGGCAATAAAACAAAACAAATCTTGGATGCCTAGATTATTTCTTATCTGAACTCTAATTTTGAAATTTCAGGAATCAGTCGGCTAGCAAGTGTCAGAGTCAATAAATAATTTGTGTACTGATCCATGTCATTCTACAACTTTATAGGAGTGTCTTTGTCCTATTATGTTTATATTATCACTTAAGTGTTTCCCTTGAATAAGACTCAGCTTTTGAACACTTGAAATTCCACTGAAATTCAAGCTGTATATTAACAGGCATGAAGAAACAGGATGAACTCAGAGCTTAAATGACTTATCGATAGTTAAAGAAAGGATTAGTAGCTGTTGAGGGCTGACTACATGTCACTTGTTATTATTTGATTACCTACGCACATGACCAAGAGGTATACTTTTGTGAGTAAGTTCTAACTAATAATTTCCTAATTAAACCCCAAACCTTGATGATAAAAGTTCAGTGCATATTTATATTTTACACTGGAACGGGGGTTCCTAAACTTACTTACTTTGTGCATAACTATACTGCAACAACATCCAATCATATGTATTTTAAAGAGGATGCCTTCCCCTTACTATTGCTGCTGATGGGATGAGTACACAGCTTGGGAGTCCCAGACTGGAGATCCAAGCTCACTCCAGAAGAGAAGTCCTTGATTTCAATTTCATTGTCTGAGGAATAATGACCCAAGAAGGGATTTTACTTGCACATTTGTTCTGGTTGCCCAGAAAACTGAGCTGCTATAAAGTAGTGTAGCACCTTAGGAGTCAATAGCATTAGGATAGATTATGCCAGATGAGGAGCTGGAGTTGAAATAGATTGAGAAACTTGATTAAAACTGTGCCATTGTACATGTGGAAAAGTATTTGAAGCCCTTCAGTGTTTTGTTGTGACCACATGTAGATATGATTTTTAATTCCCTAAACCTCCTTAATCAAGATCTTATTTTTAAAAATTGTTATTAAGCATCTTTGCCCAAAGTATTTTTATATTTGATATACCACAAATGTCGCCTACATCTCAGCAAATATGCACTGTGATTAAAGGATATAATCTCTCAAGAGAGGTTTATAATCATTTTAATTACCCTGGACTTAATAAAAGGACTTAAGGGATTTAATAAAAGGGCATTAAGAGATTGCCAAAGGGTTAAATATATATATTTTTATAAGAAAAATTGTAAAGTTTCTGTGGCTTTGAGGTGGGAAGGTGGGAAGTCTTAGTGGGAAAAGAGAAGGAGGTGAGCAAAAGTCAAGATGAGGATTAGTGTCAATTAAGCTTCCCTTTGAACCTCCTAACTTGCATATGCAGAACCTGACACAGCTGAAAATATTTGCAATTTCCTGGGCCACACTGAACTAGAGAGGTTGGTGTACAGCTCACTGACCTACAGGAAACTGCAAGGGAATGAAAGAAAGAGATGAATGTAAGGAATTTCTTCTAGCTCAGTGCTAAGATATTTTAGCACTAGTTCAGGGGAGAAGATCTGGAATGCATGAGGGAATTTTGAATCAGTAGATTCATTTCTCAGGCCCCAAAGAATTTGTTTTATTTTAATCTACCTTAGAGCAAAACTAAACAAATTCTCTTCCATAATACTCACCCTCTGCTCTTAAATTTCAGGTTAGTATAGAATTTAGTTTATTTCTAGTCTTCTGGCATAAGATAAATTTAATTAGAGAGGAGAAGATGAAAGCAAACTGATAATCTTCAGACCGGAAATTCTATAACTCTTATGGAACAAGGCAAAACCCAACATACAAACACCTAGAACATTGCCTCACTTCACCCTTATGCTGAATCAAACCTGAAGTCTTATCCAGAGAGGTAAGATGGAGATCCACAAGTAGATACCTGAACGTAAATCAGCATGAGTTCTCTTGAAGGTTTTGTTGGCTGGAAGTAAAATGAGTTTCTTAGGTTTTCCAGTTGGGGTTAACACACATTTCTAATGTGTTTTCCATTTCCTAGCACTATAGTCTTTCAGTGATGTGCTAAATCCTTTCTCCTGATTGTGGGCGTTCCTTGTAAGCCTCAGGGATAGGCATTCTTCACAAGGAGGTACACAGAAGTACCTTGGGGCTTATAATGCCCATTTTCTTATGTACAGCATCCTGGATAGGAATGAACTCCTTGGAAAATTTTGTATGACCATGTGTAAGATCAACATTTTATAACCGTTTCCCCTTCCCTCTGTCCACAGAGACCACATCTCTGCAGAGAAACCTGGTGAAGTCAGTATTCAGAAATGAAATATAGAGATAATTCAAGATAAGTGAATCTGTGCCCACCTTTGTTAAAAATACCAAGAAACCTTCAGATAAATGAGGTAATGTAACATTATTTTAAAAATCAAGGCCAACATCTGTTCATACATACCTGTGCATGTCTTTGCTTTCTTTCTTCCCACCTCTTTGTTTATGAGTGAAAGCTACAGAAACTGAGCCAAAGACACTCAATTCTTTCTATATTGTGTAAAACGTGTGGGGATGTTCTTTAAGTCTATACTAAGCAAGTGATGAATTTAAGACAGACATTTCCCCTAGCATGAAGGCATGAGGATAACTGAGAGAATATGTGTGATTAGCTCATGCTCTGTTCTTTGATCAAAAGCATAGTTATTTCCTCGTATTTTTTGAGATGTGCTAGAAATGCAAAATAATAACCATTTTAAATTATTTTTGGCAAGCAGTAACTGGAGATGGTAATAAAAATGGAGCAGCAGAAAAACTAGTATATTTTAGATAACTTAATCAGGACTTGTAGCAGAAACAATCTACAATATAATTCAGAGAATTTTGAGCTGGTCCATGCAGCCACACCAGCTTTCATCTAAGTTCTGTGCACTTGTAATTCCAACAAACACTACTGAGCAAAATATATGTATTATTCTGTTAATGAATGAAACCTAGAGGTTTTTAATGCTTCTGTTGAAATGAGATTGATTCACTGCACAGCAATTCAAAAAGGTTGTTTCTGCTGTTGGCGGAAACAAACAAACAAACAAATAAATCCCTAGGCAGCTAACCTGAAAAACAAAACAGGTTTTGTGGGCATTTTTTACCACTGGAAGCTTCTCATAAACAGTAAAGCCAGCTTTTGCTTGCCTTTTTTTTTTTTTTTTTTTTTTTTTTGGTCTCCTTTGGCTAAGAGCTTAGGGTCTTTACAGTGGAAATGTAACACAGGGATTGTAAACTTCTGAGGAAAGAAATGTGTTTTCCTTTACTGTGGACAGCAGTCAGCTCTACTGAGTTTCTGTGTCTCTGAAAATTTTCGCCAAGTCTATCTACATTGCAAAAACTCATATGCATTCAGCAATATCTTTACATGGACAGGTTAAAGCAATGGGGGCTTTAAGCACTGTTAGCATTTCATGTTCCATATTACCTAACTCCAGTCACCTTGGCTACCTTGGTTGCTGGTTGAAGCTGGAGCAATGGCTGATGCAGATGTAACTGTTGGCAAACATGGTTCCACACTCCCTGGCAGCCAGTGGCTAGATTGGTTTAAATTGCTGTGCAACCACAGCTGAAATTACCTAACCTGGGTTAGGTAACCAAGTTAAGAACACACCTTTCTTTGTGGTGTGTTTCAGCATGACTTTCATGTCGGTTTTATGTTTCCCACTAAAGCAGAGATTGGTATGGAAAGCGAATGTACTCAGAGGAACACTACAGAGTTCCACTGAGATTTAGCCTTTGGCTACAACAGGCAAAACCTTAAGTCCTGAGAAAATTCCATATACTCCCTGTGACTCATTTCTGCATACCCTGCTCAGGCAAAGCTTCCACTTAACTTAATACCATATTTTTAAAAAGGGCCAGACTAGCAGTTGCACAGGATATAGCTGTCAGATTGTCAGATGAAGAAAAGTTAGTTGGTTTGGGGGGGGGGGTGGAGGGCAGCATGGAGAGGGGGATACTACACAGTGTTTTCATAGCATAGGCAGTGGAAAAATGTCCCTTTTAACAGTATTAGAGGTTTAAAAATTGTGTGTGTAAAAATGCATGGGCCTTATTTTAAGGTTTTTCATCATTCTGGTCCTGCTTTGTATAAAGCACTTAAGTCGGTGTTGTATGTTAAATGCATTGGCAGTGCTATGAACTTAAATTTAATTTCATTACATTTAAGCACACTTAAATGATTTGCTGGACTGAGGCCAGAATGCTTGCTGAATCAAATTGAAATACAGCAATGTCTGTTCTTCCCCCTTAAACAAACAAGCACTAAATGAAATAGAATAAAATAACATTCCCAGAGAAATCTTGCACCACAGAAAGAACCGCTGCATTGTTATATTAGTAATTTGTCTAATGTTCAGTATCTGCACTGTGCATACAAGTGTAACACAGTAGTAATTGGGTAAGACTTACAATTTTATCCTTATGTTATCCTGGGCATAGTTTTGTAAAGGAAGAAAGTAAAATGAAACGAAGTAAGAAAACAAAAGCTGGAAATGTCATTCCAACTTGCTTGACTGAAACTAAGTAATGATATTACAGTCTTTACAGAAGCACTGGAACCTTGGAAGAATCTGCATTCACATCCCTCAGTGCAGAGTGTGCAACCCAGGCCTTGTAACGTGAGATTCACTTCACAGAGGTACAGATGCTTCACCAAGGCTATAGAGTTAATGTCTATTTCTGGTAGAAACTGTAAAATGAGAAGACTGCTAGTTCTTAGGTAGTACAAGGGAAATGTATTGATTTTTCAAACATGCTGAAAAATATCCCATCTGTTTTCCATTCCAAGTAGAGCCAATTCAGTATATTTTGATTTTTATTGTGTATTGTTACTAGGAGCATTACATGTAATGTATTGACAAATGAGCTAGAGTGAGAGAGGAGAAAGACTATAAAAGAAGGAATCGCAATTGGACAATAACAAAAAAAATAACAAGTAGCTGCGAACCAACTGGTGAAACAGCAGGAATATTTTTTATTTCATTGTATTATGGATCAGGACCTAAACCGCAGTGAACTGTTCCTTTGGTGAAGGCAGGTTTTGTTGGGTTTTATCCACCTAAATATGCAATGCAGCTCAGGGTTTACAAAAATTTTTACATGTACATCCCCATACACAAGCAGAACAACATTTTTGGGGCCTCTTACACTAGGCTTTGGGCCTCTAGTAAATTTGTGATGTCCCACTGACTGCAGTGGAGTTATGAGTACTCTTCCTTGGTATTTCAGACCGCTAAATGTTCCACAAAGCTTTCTGCTCTCTGCTGCACTGAGGTCATCAGGTAAAGCAGAACAACCAAGTGACTTGTGCAGAGCTATTGAAGAGTAAGATATTGTGGCTTCAAAGTAGAAGCTGTTGGTTCCTAATCCCATGCCCAACCCTTCCCTCCTCCTCTCTTGTTGTCCTTCTTTCCCAATTTTCTTTCAAAGAAACAAAATAGCTTTTGAAAACTTTCTTCAGACTATGACCTATCCTCAATTTTCTGCACTAAAGTTGAGAGTTTACCAGCAGCCTCTTCCATTGCTCAGTTGAGATGTGAAGCCCAGATGTATTTACATGGACTCAGCTCTCTATACAACAGTCTTTTCTAGGTGCAGAGAGCAGGATCGAGCCCCAGCAGAAAGGTCTGTTTCATACATTTTCAGAAATGAATGATTTTTCTTTGTTTGTTTTGAATTTTTTAATCCCATTTCTTTATTATTTCTCTTGGCAATGTTGTTATTGTACTATAAATAATTAAGAATGTAATTATAAAAATTAAACAGAGAAAGACCAACTAAGCCTGTCCCAGTTCCCATTGAAGCCTATTGATTTAGCGTTTGGATCTGTCAGATTATCCATGAGTGAGCAAGTGAAAGAGGCCCAGGGCACAAACACTGGTAGTGGCTTGTGACTGTCCCCACTGTTACATGGTCAGCACATGTCCTGGCAGGGCTTTGGCACAACCAGTGGTCAGGGACAGCTTGGGGTTAGCATGAGCCAGAGCGCACTCCTGATAAGGAGACTAGATGTAGCTGCCCTGTGCTGGAAAGCTGTTGCAATAAATGTAATGAATAAATTTTCACGCCCTAATGGACAAAGGGTCTTTCAATTTCACTCTCTGAGTTACTTTTACAGCAACCAGAACCACTTAAATTTAGATGTCTTCCATCTAACAGAGCTTTTGTTTTTATACCAAGTAACTAATTGCAGCTCATATTCATGTGTGGTGCCAAGAAGAGTTTTTCCAAGGTCAGAGGATCTCTCCTGCTGTCCTGGCTTTCAGTCATTTACAGGTCTCAGCTGATGGACAGAGAAAGGTATGAAATCCAGTCTCCACTTCTGCCTCTCAGCTCGGTCTCTTGCCCCTGCCTTGCTCCCGGACTCTCTCCAGGAATGTGGCCAGACAAGGCCATAACATCCTACCTTCTTTCTTCCTTTTTTTTTTTAGAACTGGGTCTCAGATGTAAAGTGCATATATAGTCAATGAATTGCTTTCCCAACTGAAAGCTTCTCTGCGGTGACACGTATATGGTATCTCTTAATTAGCACACTCTTTCTGCACTCAGTGAACTTTCTTCAGAACATTTCTAAGAGCATTACTACATTTTATAAATCATAAGAATAAATATTTGTTGCATGTACATTATATAAAACTCAAAAGATCAAGCTCTCATTTCGATCTTCATATGACTATGTATGACTTAGTACCAATAAAGATGACATATCTGGCATTTGGAGAGTTTTTTCTTAATTACTTCCCCCATGCTCAGGTTAGGCTCTTGTCATCTTGCACACACATATACACACAGTCCTGCAGAAAAGGAGTAGACAATTCCATACAGTCCTTTACCATCACACAAGGACATTTGTCCTCTGTGACACACAATTCCTTTAGTGGCACTTGGAAATTCAATATAATTATACAAGGATATGGCTTTCTGCTGGGGAACAGATTCCCAAGGGTTTTTTGAGAAAAGCATGAATGTTTCTTGGTTGTGTAATAAGAACCAAGTGCTCCTAAAGGGTGTAAGATATTCCACGGAAGACTTGTACAAGAGACATTGGTCCCAAAAGGCCTAATTTTGTACCGAGAAAGGGCTGTGTTGTAAGAAACTGTTCTTTCTGTAGATTCTGTAGCTGACAGGGGGCTGCAGACTTAAATGTCTTCCAGGAAAGGGTTGCTTTTCTCTGTAAGGCTTCCCCAAAATCTGGACTTGCTGCGGGGCAAGTGGAATTTGTTGTTTGAGTGCAATGACATAAGAAAAATACTTCAGCTTGGTAGGGAAATACTTCAGTAAATTAATATTGGACTTATTGGGAGAGGATGGGCTTTTTTGTGTATAGACTGCTGCTGTATTTTTCCAAGATTACGACTGTGTTCACTCCTCTTATAAAGATTTCCTTGTTTGTGCACAGCTGTAGAGGTTTTACTAGTGGGAGAAATTCTTCCTGCTGCAAGTGCATGAGAGAGGATGCCTTTGCTTTCTCCAGATAAGCAACCTCAGGACAGATCAGTTGACTTGTCACCTTGTCATGGTGCATGAAAACCACGCCTTTCTTTTGGTGCCTGTGGAGAGAAGGGTTATCTTTGAAAGCAGAGTCAAGCTGAAAGCTGGAAATTTTGGCCTGAAACTGAGAGGCATGTCCCTAGGCGAGGACAGAAGCCCCTCCGTCTCCCAGAGTGATGAGGTACAAACCAAAGTCTCATCTCTGCCACACAGACCCAGGTCTAAAATTGCATCAAGAGAGAGAAAACACAACAAATTTCCATTGGAATCCAAGCCCTGTTATTTTAACGCTGTGCCAGACGGCCTTTACTGGTAAACCTGCCCCTCCACCTGGGTGGCCGGGGAGGCACAATCAAAATGGAGCCTGAACACCTGGCTGGTGAGGGGGAGCTGCCTGAAGGGGCGCTGGGGGAGGTAACATAGCCTGTTGCCGGTTTGTGTATTTCAGGGGGTGCTCTTTTTGGGGAGGGAGTGGGTAGGCTGCCCCCGGGCTGGGCAGCGGGGCCTGTCCCTCCACAAGGCCCGTTCCCTCCATAGGGCCCTCTCCATACCGGCCGCCGGCTGGGTTTCCAGACCATTGTTCCTCGCCGTTGCCGCGGAGACGGGAGCAGCTGCTGGATGACGGGCCTTGGCCGGCGGCCCCGGGCAGCTCGGCCGCCCCGGCCGGGCCCTGCGCGCCGCCAGCCGCTCACCCTCCCGCTGCCGGCGGTAGCACGCCAGACTGTGCGGGATAATGTTTACTAACATCGGCCACATGGCTCCCTGCGTACCGCCGCTCTGCCCAAAATGTGTCAGTCCCAGTGCATTGCCAGGCACCCGGCCAACCTGCCTGCAACGTCCCGAAAAATCTGTCAGCGGGGGCCGCCGCCCGCCATCCCGCCATCCCGCCAGGGATCCTTCCTCACGGGAGGGGAGGAACCTTCCACACACCCTGCGCACGGGATGCCACACAGGTGCGTGCCCACCTAGGTGTGTGCCGCCACATCTGCCCTGTACGGACAGCACACCTCCCTGCACGTGTGCGTGTTTGGGGCGGCTGGGCCCTGCTCTGGCCGGCCGTGCAGGGTGCGCTGTGGGGCCCTTCCTGGCCCAAGGGGTTCCCCTGAATGTCGGGTTCAGCGCTGCTGACACCACCGGTGAGGCTGGCGGCGGCGAGCGTCCTAGCGCTGACAATATTGTTTAATGTATACTTTTACTGGCATGTTGTTTCTCTAGCAAATTTACAGCAGGAGATTACTGCTGGAGCTGACCTTTTTTTCCTTCAGCCAGGGTAATGAATGTTGCCATTTAAATGCTCTGCCTCCACAGCCCGTGCGCTTTAGTTTTTAAAAGAGTAGCATAGTACCCAGGGGAAGCCTTTTGTTGCCTGGCTCTGAAACCTGAATACAAGCTCTCCTATAGGAAGCTTGAGAGGCAGAAAATAACAACTGAGAATAGATTTATAGGGTGTAACTTAGCCTAAATCATGTCACAGAGATAGAAAATATGGAACAGATCCTGAGCTGGTGTAAATCAGTATAATCCCATGGAGCAATGATGTTTGCACTGGCCCAGGAGCTGGCTCGTTCTTAAAATGCAGGTGAGCACTGTCCAGCAATAGTGAGGAGTGGTTTGAAGTAAGCAAAATGGTAGGAAAGTTTCCTGATAGGCAGAGCATAATCACAGAATTATTGAGGCTGGAAAAGACCTCTGAGATCATCAAGTCCAGCCTATGACCCAACACCACCACATTGGCTAGACCATGGCAC
>WTSP01023169.1:62637-76259 GCA_025331215.1 Actenoides lindsayi | reverse complement strand
CTATAAAGAGAGTACAGAATCTTAAATGAGAGAATGTGATCAAGGGAACATTTAGGTTGTGAAAAACAGGCACTTCAGAAATTGCAGTATTCTCACTTTCTATATAACAGGTCATTTATATTCTAAACTGTTATGTCACAGAAGACCTGATAAGTAAAGCAAGAAATATTTCTTTAAAGAGAATTTTAAAAGTTCTGGACAAGCTTATTCTGCTTCTACTCAGAACATCATTAACAGGATGTTGCATCCTCTGCAAAACGGGGAAAAGTTGAGGACAGCAATGATTGCGGTATTTTATTATAAAGCCACAAACCATGCCAGTCTTGGTTTTCAGACATGCTGAATCACCAAAAAGCTGTGTTTCATAGTTGTATATCTCCTCAATTTCTATGGTATTTTTAGCCATTTCTGTACATTAAAAAATGGATGGAATATATTAATTTAATTTTGCATGTATGCATTACAAACATCACAAGCTTAATTCTTTCTGTGGTTCATTTTTAGGCTAATGAAGTTCTGTATTAGTTTTTATTTTACTATTTGTGACATTCAAGAAAGTTACTTGGTCTTTCATAACCTCAATTATGTTGTCAAACAACAAAAACAAACTTCAGGTTTGCAATCCTTCTTCTGTTTTCTGGAACTTTGTATTTTCCAAGGTCTGTGAGGAGAGTAATTATCCTTTTTTGCTTTGACATAAAGAGCAAACAAGAGTATGAGTAACAGCCCATATAAAAATCTTCAAAATAATAGCAATTTACATTCAGAGAAAATGAGGAATTTAACATTGGAGATAAATTTGCTTTTGGCAAGTTGCTATTTTTTATTCTGCTTTAAAGATAATTATTTTGCATACCTTCCTTTGAAAATAAGCACAAGATTAAAACAGATGTTTGATTTCTTGCATGGGTATATTTTAGGGAACTCTGAGTTTTTTTAATATGTAAATAAACTAATAATATTTTACAGTTACCCTGTCAAAATATCTATGTGCTCTACATATGTTAATACAAAGATGAAAAAGTTCTTGTCAGATGTTTTGCTCTTTTTTCAACAAGTGTAACTAGAGGGAATCATTTGAAGATAGTGAGATTGAAACATTTACTTCCTGGTTGCTGGAATGCAGTGAAAGACACAGTGTTATGATCCATATAAAATTGAATTAATGTAGTAATAAAACTGCATTCAAGAACTCCAAAGTCACCTGTACAGACTACATTCTGCCCCCATATGCTTGTAAATTATGATGCAATCTTTGGATACAAAATTTTAATTTTCCTTGCATCCGTGCCTTGTTCACTGTGTACCCTTAATGAACAACTATTCAATAGGCTGTTTCACCCCTATGTTTCAGTGCAGGATCTCCTGCCTTATTAACTTCACACTGTTCAAAGTATTTTGTAACCAAAATCCTCAAGTTCCTTGCACAACCTTTAGAAACAGGGTTTTTTTAAATATAGTTGTGCTCATCACGGTATTTCTATGTAACGAACTTAAAATGTAAGAGAGTGGGGGGTTCCTCCATTTTTTTTAGGTGGAACCTGGAATGTTGAGAATTTAAAATGAAAAATAACCTCAAATGCTTAGTACACTATGAGAAACATGCAGCACTACCCTCCATGTATTCAGAACCATCTCCCAGCAGTTTCAGCAAGTGTTGCTGTGGTCTCAAGTCAGTCATAAGAAACTGACACTCACCAGAAGCTGAGAAGTCAGCAGCAGGGAGCTGGCTAACTCCAAGAAGCAGAAGCAGCATTGAACATCAAATCTAGATCTTCAGGCTGGCATTAACAACTGAGGTTTTTTGGGTGATTGATCATTGTTTTACTTACCTCAACTCAAAGAACATGATATAGTTGGATGTATCACCAGGAGAAGGCTTAGCAGAAGCAGAAAATCTTACATACTGCTGACCACAACATCAGGGAATCCGTGGGTACAATACAGGGCTACTGTATGGTCTCTGATGACCACTGCTAAACAAGAGCTGGTGACCCAGAGACTACTCATAAAAAGCTGTGAGAATGAATCCAAGTTTAGGAAGATGCTTTACAGGAAAATAGGATGAAGAAGCGTGGTCCACTCGCTCCAACAAAGAAATAATTGAAGGATGTCTGTCAGCTTGGAGGTCAGACTCCTCAAGGGCTCCTCAAGGGCTTCTGTCCTGTTCTTCCATTGTTCTTCCACCTGCTTAGATTCCTACCTGTTAACTCTGAATTCACAACTGACAGCTTAATGGCATCATTAGCACACCTATTAAGTCTTAACAGGTATCCTGGAATTTCACTAGCTTGTGACTGTAGCCACCATTTCCACCTAAAAATACAAGATGCAAACTGTGGCCATCTATGGTCTCAAGTACAGTCAGTAGAATATTCAGTATGACAGAAAAACTGTAGCACAAGACTTTTACAGAGAAAAAGCTGCCACAGAATTTCATTTAAGTGAAGATATTAAACAATATTGAAAATAATTACATCGGCATACAGTGGAGAAGTATGTTCAGTAGCACAGGTCCTGTGTCTTTTCCAGGCTGTAAGGAAAGAAAATTGTTAACCTGGTAATTGTGCTAGTATATGGAAACATACTGCGTATTTTTTCTATAATATAGGCATCTCTAGTATCACCTTGTTGATAGGTTAATCACTTACTATTCAATCAGTAAAAGTCAACAGCATAAATTAAAACAAACCAGAAGGCACAGAAAAATATTATTTTCATGATTCCTGGTAGCATTTCATGGTCAATACCTACTGAAGGACATCTCCTTCGCCATTTCATTAGGCCAAGGCCTGCCTCATTGTTAGAGACACTCATCCAAAAAGAACAGTCACCAGGGAAACACAGTATAAATATGACCTTTAGTTGCCACTCATAGGGCTGCCTGGAAAGGCTCCTGTCCACAAACAAGGAGTGACATTTGCTTTTCTCCTCCAACACTTCCACAGCTATGGTGTGCAATCTTCTGGTATTTATTTGCTCGTAAGATACTAACTGGCAGACAGAGGTGTAGAGTGAAAATAATGACATTTCAGATGCATAAACAGGAACTTTGTGTACAAATAAGACACAGCTTCTCCTCAGAAAAGTCTTTCAGCTTTGAAACATGTTACACTGCTGAACACCATATGGACTGATTTTTCACTTCTTCACAAGTTTTCTCAAGGGATTATTCTAATAACTGGCATTATGTGGGGATGTGAATCTTCTACATATGTAATACTATTGGGCAATGCTTTCTAAATGTACTACCAGTCATAACAGCTTTTATTATAGCAATCAATATTTTATATCGTTACATGATGTAATGTAATTGCCCTTCCCAATTTACAAACCTTGGGCTGAAAATGGTATGTTTCTTTCACACTATTGAGCTGCATTATGAATGAGGTTTTAAAAGACATCACTAAAAAGAAGAAGAAAGAATGGGCTTTGTTTTGTGCTATACATACTATATACGTGCTGTACATATTCGTGCTGTAGCCTTGAAATGGCAGATGGTGTTTTGTAGGAAGGAGTACCGCTTCTTCTGTCAGTATACCAGGAAAAATGTCTATCCTGTCAAGAAAATACTGAAATTTACTTAGATTAAAAATTAATTAATTTGAGAACCTGAATTTTAGAAATTTAGAAGTTTAGTTTCTGCAATTTAGGTTGCAGAAATAATAGTGAATTTGTTGTGCCTGAGCTCTGCCATGTACCCCTCTTTTTTGGGTTTGTTTGTTGTTTTTGTTTTTTTTTTTCTGAGGCACTGAACGTAAGTACATGTAAGTTATTTGAAACTTCTTTACCATCTTCCTCTTTTGACATTTTTTTACATCCTTAGCACTTAGAGACATGCAGAGCCTTTTGGCTGGGAACAAGAAAATGCCTTTCCAAATTTCCTGCAACTTGCTCGTCTCCCAGTAGACACGTTGGGCTTACATGTCTATTCCTGCAAACCCCAGAGCTCAATCAACACATAAGGCTTCCTGCACATAAGGCTGGGGTCTCAGGCACATTCTTCCATCTCCTGTGTCCATCTTCTTCTTCCATTTTCTTTCTCTGACAATAGGTGCTTTGCCCATAGCCACCTTGCCCTGCTGGATAAGTCACAGATGAAGGTGGTTGCTTTTAAGCCTGTGTGACCCTTATAATTGGCAAGCTATAATTTAACTTTCTCTCCCCCTCCCCATACCACAGAGCACAGCTCAAAGGCAGAGGAAAATCTCTAATGTCTGTGAGGCAGACACAGTCAGGTGAACAATGTTAGGGTGAAGACTTCTTCCTCTGACATGAATGACAGCATTTTCTCCTCGACACAGAAAGCTGTGTGAGAGGGAACCCCAAGTGACTCAGCTTGAAGACACCCATGCTTGAGTACATCAGATTTGATCTACTTCCTTATTAAAATCTGGGACCGTGTGCTTAGTGTAAAGGGATTTGTACAGTCAATATCTTTTTGAATTTACTCATAATTTTTCAGATCTATTCTTTTGAAATATAGTCTACTTCTGTTCTACATGGCTTTTGGACAGGAGGAATATGTACCTGACATACTGAGTAATTAGTATGTAAACAGATGATTTGGGGCTCCCTCTTACATTCTGGAACACACTCAAGATGTACATTTTGATAACAGTAGAGTTTTCAAGCAATCCTGACTGATGTGATTCATAATAGAAGGCTTCTGTCAGCAGTGAGGTCAAACACAAAGGAAGAGGGAAATGTCACTGGTTAATCACTTTAGCTAAAGGACTAGCTTGACCAGACTGGATGCTTTGGAACAACATAACTTAGAGCAGATGTAGACTAACTCAAACTTGTGTACAAGTGTACGCAAGTGCAAGGTGTGTGCAAATTGAACTTGTCCCTTTTGTGACTATACATGAGCTCTAACAGCAGGATGAGCGTTGCAGAGAATCTGCAAATCTTGCAACAGTCTTCATAAAACAAAAACACCCAGGCACACGATATTTTGGAATACTGTCTGACCCAGTTTAGGACTTTTCATTTGGCAGTGTATTGTACTAAATTAAATTAAGTAGGATGCTGGATCACAGCCAAGTATTAAGGCCAACTGTTGGCCAAGGGTTTGCATGAGACACCTTGTTCCAGTTTGTGTTCACAAAATGTACAACTGAGCCATTTTAATGTGTGAGGTCAGCTGGACTACTTGTGCCAACTAATAAGATGTATCTAAATATGGCATAATTAAGCAAATATTATACAAAATATTAAAGATCATCTGTCTTCCTTACTCTGTGCTTTGTGTCTTGTTTATGCTGAAATATTTTCATCTTAATTTTCTTTTGGGAACAAAGTGAGCACAAATGCAATTCTTCCATCTGAGAGTGGTTTATGTTGCCTTAATAATTAGCCAGAGAAGACAACAGTTCTGTTTTAACCGTCAAAGACTAAGTGAGGCTTGCTAAGAAGAGCAGTCTGCAACACATCAAGTGATGCAAGACCACACCAGTGCAAATTAATTAAACGCTGAAAGCCAGTAGTCTCCCAGAGCTGTTTCAGGTGCTAGAATTAAGTATAAGAATAATGTAAACAGTAAATAAAACATGGGCTGGGTGACCTGGATTTTGGCTTCAGACTGCATTGCTTTTCCCAGCTGCCTGGAAGGCAAATGACTTTTGTTTCATTTTCAGGTTTGAGAGGAAGCAAGGCTGTTCTGTAAAAGCTAATCCTCTGTCCCAGCTATTTCTGGGCCATGGACCTACATTTTCTGGGGTAAATCTCATTATGACCTTGGCAGCTTTTTTAATGAGCTTAGAACCTACCTTATACTGAGACACCCTGTTCAGATTAAGCTGTATGAAGACTTCTACTATAGTATTACATAATTTTTAAATTCAAGTTGCCTTTTTCAGGAAGAAGAAAAAAAAATAAAAATATTTGAGTAATAATATGACAAGCAAATCTGTAACTTTTTCTTTTGACATGAGTAGGACAAAAGGTAGGTAAGGGTAGTCTGGGGTTTGGAAAAAGTTGTTAGTCTGTACTAAATTGTGAAGATCCTTTTGTACATTTCTTATCTTACCTTTTTAAGTCTGGAGGGACAGTGCAAAGTGTCCCGTTTCAGGTCATTGTAAGTCAATCTCCCCAGTCCATGTTAACAGCAATGTTTCATGTATGGAAGTACTATTGTGGAAATTTGTTAGTTGTATTGTTTTGGTTTTTTTTTCATTTAGCATTCAGCTCATTGGAAATGTACAGTAGCGCTATGTGGTGCTACTAGTTTAAGTATGTATTCTTCCAATCTACCATGAAAAATGATACATGCTAAATAATTGCATTTCAAGAAAGAAGGATACAGACTAAGCACAAACATCTCATGGTAGGAACGCTGCACAGACAGAAAAAAGGTACAGCTGGTTGGCATTTGGTAACCACAAAATTTGATTCAACAAATCCTATTGTGTGCTGTTTCCTTTGTTGCTAAACTCTTATTTTTTCAGTGATGATTCTTTTTGAACTCCTTCAAAAGCTGCAATAACAGTATTATGCTTTTTACAACAACAACTAAAAAAATAAAAATAATCGCACCTTTTTCTAATAACCCAAGAATTAAGGATATGTCTTTCATTGGTATTAAATATTTTACAGGGACTAAAAAATTTCTTTATATGATACTATTAAAATTGTCAAGTAATCCATAATTTAAGTGTTCTTTACTCGGTATCAAAGCTGTTTAGCATTTCATATTTTGACACCCTTCTTTCAAAGCAATCTACAGTTAGTTTATTTAAGCAAACACATTTCAGATGCTTTACATCCTAATGACCTTAGAAACATTAAGATCGAAGAAAGGTATCTTTAGATTAATTTGTCACTGTGACTCTTCTATACACTACAATAGTTTGGACTACAGAGCTGGTGAAGGAAGTTGTTCAACTTAAACTAACACAACAGATGAAGTTAAGTAAATTGCATATATATTTGCAAAAGTGACATTGATGATTCCTAGTTAAACACTTGCTTTTTTGAGACAGCTCCACAAAACTAGGAGATCTGCTGCTATCTTAAGCTTTCCCAAAAAATTTGTCTCAAATCTTAAAATCGCTACTACAAAAATATAAATAGTAAAAATAACCTATCCCTCAACTGCAGTCTGTGTTGAACTGTAAAGGGATGAAATACTGAGGAATAAACTTGTGCCTTTCCTAGATCAGATGAAAAGCCTATTAACTGTGTAGGAGGGAAAGACTCTCACCAAAAGACTTTCCTCTTCCATATGCTCTGCAATGACCTTCACTGTGGTTCATCCTAAGTTTTACATATATTGACAAATATTAAGCTTTTAAAAAAAGTTATAATTCAATCTATTAATATACAAATGGTACTCTTAATCCTGCAGCACACTGACTTCAACTTAACAGGACAAAAATTTCCTCATTTTTGAAATGCCAAGCACACTTCCATTCTTATAGGTAGGCATATTGCTGTAAATACTATGATAAGACATCTTTTAAATATTACTAACCAATAATAGGGAAGCAAAGTGTTTGTAATGAATTCTTTATTATGTATTTTTATTAATAAGTATTGTTATTTGGGGCATGCATAATAACACTGCAACAATTATATCTATCACAGCATTACAACAGAAACTATCTGAAACCTTGAATTTTTGCATTTTGTGAACAGTGTTTACTGTTACTGCAGTCTTACTTGAGATTCAAACCAGTTCTCCCTGGTAAGTGAGGCTGATAAAGCAATCCACCTCCAAAACAATGAGGCAAGATTTTGGCACAAACTGCAGTCTTAGCTGTAAGTTACATTACACTAGGGGATGTCATCAGTGAAGAGACTATACCAAAATTAGTGCTGCAACTTGAATTATACCTGGAAAGTGAATAAAGTAATTCATCATCCAGCAATTATTTAGAAGCAAGACAGTAAATAACACAGATGTAATTACTGTTTATAATCTTATTTGTTGTTATTACTGGAAAAAGATATAAGAATAATTTCTTGCCCTATACAGAATCAGTCATGCCTATAGTGAGGAGGATCATTTAAAATCAGAAACATATTGGAATGACAATGCATAAAATAAAGACAGACAATTATCTGGGACAGGCCATGCTAGATGACTGACTTTTGACAGTTCAAGAAGCTGCCATTCTTTGCTATCCATTCTGCCCATTTATTCGGAGTGAAAACCACAGTAACAGAATGGAGCACGTGCTCAAGGCTCAGCTATTCCCTTTGCAGCTGAATACCAGACCTCCTATCAAAACAGATAGAAGGGGATACCAGCGCGTGTCTGCCAACACTACTGCAACAACGGCAAGATGTAGGAAAGAAGGAATAAGCAGTGTGAAGCATGAACTGTCATCCCTGTGAGCACGAATGGCCTTACAGAAGTGCCGCAAAACTCGTAAAAGGTAACAGCCTTTACATTTCCAAAAATGTGTTTCACTCTTGCATCCGAACAGCAAGATGGTAGAAGTTCAGACCCACAACTGCCAGACTGGCATATATAATGCATAAGTGCATTAGAATCTAATGTATAAACATATTACTGGTTTAGCAAAGTGCCTGTTATCCTAAGCCACTGTACAAGTCATTCATAACTCCTCTGCACAGACTGAAAGCTGTAGCAAGACGTGAGAAAAACATATATGGTTATTTACTTAGGATGAAAAATGATTTTGTACTTCTATGCAACAATTCATTGTAAATGGATGAAGTACATTTCTAGTCTTGCCTGTAGTATGAAAATAGTACTCCAGGATTAATCCAGATTCATATGAAAACTAAGGAGAAACACACAATAGGGTTAACTAGCATGTGACATCCTACACCCCCCAAAATTTGTCAGAATTATTTATGTAAGGTACTGAAGTACAAGGCCTTAATAATGAAAATCTATTCATGGAGACAGCCAGCATAACAGTGACACAGCAATATGAGCATTCTGCACTGCTCTTACTGGGCTGACTTAAAGATGGCTCAAATTCTGTGGCAAGGTAATCCTTTCATTTGGCAGCTTTCCAAACTCCTCTACTGTTTCAGTACAGGCATCTCCTCTTCAACAGGATATTAAACTTTCTTATTTACAGTATGTAGTTCACAGAATACAAGGAATGATAGTTTTCACTAGAGAGAGAAACTTATGAAGGGACAAGAATGTAAACGTTTCCATTATACCCTTACATCTGAAAACTACATTATTATTATTAATATAAATGTAAGGCTTTAAACAAAAATATAGTAGCATATCACGAGGGATCAAAAACCCTTCCTAAGTTTCAGAAGCAGGATGGTATGGATGGTTATCACCAAACAATGCTGCATTTGAAATGGTAGATCCTGGTGACTATCCATATCATGACTGAGAATCAATGCTACAGTTAATGATCTTCAAATAATTTTTTTTATCCTTCTACCAAAGGCACCCTTCCCCTCCAAAATACAGGTTTATTTGCAACGGGAAACATCTCATCAGTTAACAACCTGCTATAGCTTAAAAGTCTTATTCTTCATGATCTTATAGCCCTTGCACAAGCAGCTGAAAATGAATGCCACAATTGGGTCACATCAAGTAAAAATAGTTGTGAAATAATATCTTTCTTGGCAAAACATGTCAGTTCTGTAAACAACAGGGTACAACTTCATTTCTCTATTAGATCTTATTCTAAGCAGAGGAAAGAGGCAATAGGAATTAGTAGGTTATAGGAGAAGATGACAAGTGTAAATCCCTTGCCTGATGGCTTGACTTTAAACATGAAGAATACAGAATCACAGAATAATTATTCACACTGGAAGAGACCTTCAGGAAATTACAGTCCAATCTCCTTCTCAGAGCAGGGTTAACACTGGATTGAGACCAGGAAAAAGATGCCTAAACTAGAATGCACCTTTCCTCTTAAAGCATTTGAATTGAGTAACAGTTAAAGTGTCCCCAGTAAAGTGAACTCTTTTTAACTACATGCATATTCTGCAAGAACAATCGAGCGACTAGTTAGCTGAACATACATAGTGTACATATCGTGTATACTTGAAAAAATCCCCTCTATATATTAACCTATGACTATTTTATTGGAAAGAGTTTTACAAGTGCATAGTTCTTGTAAGCACAGGCTTCATCACTGGTCACTGTGCAAAATTCCTGAACTGTAAACAGACATTATATCTTTTCACCTAATACTGTGGCAGGACTATAAAATCCTCAGAAGCAAGAAACAAGTGCAACAATTCATACATCATTTTTTCATTTTTAATTTAGTAATTATTGAATGGTTCCAGAGCAGGCAATAAATTACTTCAAACATAATCAAGTGTCTTTGAAATAATGTTGAAAAATAACCTCAGTATACACACTCGCATACACACACACACAAATTAACTTAGAAAATCTGTACATATGTATTTTTCAGGAAGCAACTCAAAGAACCATACCACAAAGAATTACTTTCTGTACTCTGACACACCACTAATTATAATCCATTTTTCTGAAGACAGGGTTTAAGGACACAAAATGCCATGCGGTGATATTTAGTAGACAATGAACCAGTAAATAAATGTATCTACTTAGTGCTAAAAGAAAACACAAAACTCCTTAAACAAAACAAATGCCAATGTAGCAGAAATCAGAAATATTTATTGTCCTTGAGCTTGGCAGGCCCATTTATTTCTGTTTTCTTAAGCTTATCCCCTTGTTAGACAAAAGTAAGTATTAACTATGAAAATCCAGGACACTTAATTTTCTAATACTGGCTGCAAAGATGGTTCAAGAAAGGAGTATCCGTGCTGAATCCGAGTCTGAAAGTCCATCTTCATGATTAGTTGCCTCATAATCACCCGTATTATCAGCTAATTCAATGTCTTGATCATCATTACTCTCTGCGCTGTAATCAACTTCTTCAAGGAAACGAGGCTCATCTTCATCCAAAACGTATGTAGTGGGGCTATAATGAACAAGAAGTTGCATGAATCATGTTAAAAGTTTCATTTGGAGCAATACATTCAGACCATATCCTCTCCCTATCCTGACATAAAATCATCAAACAATTACATGGGAAAGGAGCCATTTACCTGAAATAGTAGACATTTTAATTGCACATAAACTGACTGGGAGCCAAACCCATGTTTGTAAGACCCTGAACTAATTACTCAGTCACACAAAACTTGTTATCCAAATGTGCCATGACAAATTACCTACATCCTACAAGATCTCCTCTAACGGCTTGTAAGAACTTCATATAGTTATAGTAGTATCAGAAGAACACAACTACATTAAGAGCAGTTGCTATGAGGTATAAACAAACTAAAGAAACAGATGAGTCTAAAAATTCAGTTGTAAAATCTGTTTTATTAAAACACATATTTTACTGAAAAACATTGTGAACAATTACACTGTACGTATCAGAGATGGCAAAATATGGAGTCACGTTTACCCCTACAACTAACATTTGAGTTCCCATATGAATCACTTGACTCGTATCAGGTCTTCACATACTTGCACATAATTACAACTTGTATATTTGCAACTCAGAGGTAGTAGATCTAAGGAACAGAGCCACTGCCCGTGGAACGGTCTATGCCCTTAACTAAGGGCAAGAGTAAGAGGACTAACACCTTAAGTGTTAACTGGAGAAAGGTTAAAATACAACTTTCTGATCCTCTCACCTCTTTGGGACAGAGAAATAAATAAATAAAATTTTAAAAAGTGATTTCCAAACCCAGTTTTACTAACCTCTCTTGGGACATAAATAAGCTATCTGCTTAAAAGCACTAAGTATTCCTAAATATTTAATGTGTAATTATATATTCAGATGAAGTTTTAAGAAGGTTTTGTAATGCATTTTGCCTAATAACCAAATCACACAGAACTCAAACAAAACAATGAATATTATTGAGAAAGATGACAGGGTACTTGTAGAAATGTTTGTATCTCAATGTTATTGAATCTTGTCTTAAGGCACATGACAGCATAGCTTGGCTGTGGCTTTATAATGAAAAGGATTAATCATTGCTTCTTTCTAAAGGTCTTTTAAGATCTTAAGTGGACCACCTGAAACGCGCAATGCAAGCTCTACTCAGTGTAAGTAGATTTCACAGTATTCTTGCTCTTCCTATAGCCTCAAAGACATGTAACACTGTAATGTTTTGCGCTGTTGACAGTTAATTCAAATATTGGGAGAAGAACAAATGAGAAAAAATTACTAGTCCTAGCTTAGAAAAAAAAAGGACAGAAGATGTAAAATAGTAAGAAAACAAACTATAAAAAAATCAATTCAGTCATGGTCTCTGGATTTACGTTTAAAACAATCTGAATCATGGATCACTAAACAAGCTTGTACTCATTAAGCTATGCATAAAGGAATGATCCACAAAACTAAATGCTTTTAAAGGTTATTTAAGCTGTAACCAGGGTAACAACCCACTATGTCAGTTAATGAACTGGGTATTTAAAATAAAATTGTTTCCGTTTAGGAGAAACAAAGAGTAAGAAAAATAACCAGTATCTTTGCTAAGAAGTCTCTGTCATTTTACAGGTAGGGAACCCAACATACCATAAGGATACAGACTTTGCATGAGGAACCTGTGATAGAACCAGCAATGGAATACAATTTTTCTGTGCTTTTGTCCTGTGATGCTCTCTGCCCCAGGAATTCACTACCTACCAACATTCCTTCTAAGGAAAAAAAAAAAAGTTGAGGGTGAAAAAAAATGTCTTTTTATTTATTTATTTAAAAAACAAAATGAAAAGAACTTCACCAAATGTATCACTTTTCAACAAGCACACTGCTTTTTTGCAACTTCTGCTTCTAATCACTTAACACAGATATTGAATTGTTAGCTTTTCTAGTTGAGGAATCCACACTGCAATTGCAGGATAGACTGTGTAATTCAATTCACAGGAAATGGAGGTACAAAATCTAAATGTGGGCCAAATATTAACTAAGGGTTCTTAAGATTGAAACAGAAAACTACAATGAGCTATGTCAATGGCAAATGTTTTATTCACCTCTGTCAATGGGATGTTGATGCATTACAGTAGGCGCTTTTAAAAATTCATGTGAGTGGGCTATACAGAATATAAAAAAATTCTATGCACTCTTTTTAATGAGTGCCATTATTTGGAAATTAAACTCACATAGTTGATCCAGTTAAAGTAACCAACTAAAGCTATTTTATGGAAAAAACACATTAACTAGAAACACAAGTTCATCTCTTCTAAGTGGTTTGTCTGTTCACAGAATGAACTGGCTGCTCATGGCTTGGATGGGTGCACACTTTGCTGGGTAAAAAAATTGTCTGGACAGCTGGGCCCAAAAAGTGGTGGTAAATAGAGTTAAATCCAGTCAGTGGATGGCCACAAGTGGTATTCCCCAGGGCTCAGTACTGGGGACAGTCCTGTTTAACATATTTATCAATGATCTGGATGAGGGGAGTGAGTGCACCCTAGTTAAGTTTGCAGACGACACCACGCTGGGTGGAAATGTTGGTCTGCTTGAGGGTAGGATGGCTCTGCAGAGTGACCTGGACAGGCTGGATTGGTAAGACCAATTTTTTGAGTTTCAATAAGGCCAAATGTTGGGTCCTGCGGGCCACAACAACCCCCAGCAGTGCTACAGGCCTGGGGAGGAGTGGCTGGAGAGCTGCCAGGCAGAGAAGGA
>WTSP01023169.1:37677-59345 GCA_025331215.1 Actenoides lindsayi | reverse complement strand
CATGTGGGCTGGAGCACTCCTTACTATCAATAAAGGCTGGGGGATGAGGTGATAGAAAGCAGCCCTGAAGAAAAGGACTTGGGGCTGCTGGTGGATGAGAACCTGGACATGAGCAGACAGTGTGTGCTTGCAACCCAGAAGGCCAATAGCATCCTGGGATGCATCAAAAGAAGCATGGCCAGCAGATCGAGACAGGCGACTCTGCCACTTTACTCTGCTCTGGCGAGACCTCAGCTGAATTCTACGTCCAATTCTGAAGCCCTCAGTACAGGAGGGATATGGACCTGATAGAGCAGGTCTAGTGGAGGGCCATGAAAATGATCAGAGGGCTGAAACACCTCTCCTACAAAGAAAGGATGACATAGCTTCGGTTGTTCAGCCTGAAGAAGAGAAGGTTCTGGGGAGACCTAATAGCGACCTTCCAGTACCTGAAGGGGGCCTACAAGAAGGTGGGAAAGGGACTATTTACAAAGGTCTGTAGTGATAGGACGAGGGGCAACAATTTTAAACTAGAGAAGGGTAGATTTAGATTGGCTAGTAGAAGGAAGTTCTTTACCATGGAGGTGGTGGAACACTGGAACAGGTTGCCCAGGGAGGTAGTTGAGGCCCCACGCCTGGAGATATTCAAGATTAGGCTTGATAAGGCTCTAAGCAACCTGATTTAGTTGAGGATGTCCCTGCTCACTGCAGGGTGGTTGGACTAGATGACCGTTACAGGTCCCTTCCAGCCCAAACCATTCTATGATTCTGTGATTAATGTATGACATTTCTCAATTCAACAGGTGCTGTTTTAAGGTCACTCCATCATGAGAAACATTAGCAAGCAGAGAAATTTAGCACATAATTTTTTTCCAAAGCATAGACATTTAACTACCTGTGAACTGGGATACTAACTTTCTCCAAAGACAATATAAAATACAGATTCTGTATATGAGGCAGCTATTAATATGTGGAAATTTGGGGCTGTCTTTCAATACCACCCTAACAATTAATTACAACCACAACTTGACTCAAAATGCCATAACTAAGGTTTAGTACTTCAGATATACATTTATACTAAAGCCTAGTTTTAATAAAGTTGACAATGATACAACACTTATGGATGGGGAAAATATTGTAGTCTCATACCTACAAATAAAAAAACCCAAAACAAAGCAAAAAACTTTTAAAAACCAGGAAGTATGATAAATTGATGTAACATTCCAGTACTAAATTTTTAAGTTCAATATGCTGCCCCAATGCACAAAATGAACTTGCTGAAAGACTATTGTTTAGAGGCAATCCACAACAACTATAAAGTGAAACTGCCTTACAGCCAGACTGTATTTATGGATGAACTCATATTTACAAAATTATTAAAGCATATATGGCAGAAATACCAAGGCATCAGGTGCTTGGCTGTGAAAGTTCCGAGGGAGAGAAATGCAACTAGATTGTGTTTTTAGAAAGTCATATAATAATTACCTAAACTGGCAGTGAATTTGAAGCTGCCTACAACATCAGCACCCTGTAGTTCCTGAGGACAGATTTAAAGACATTTTCTCTTTTTCACAGAACCACAGAATGGTGTACTCAGCTCTGGTGAGACCACACCTTGAGTATTGTGTTCAGTTTTGGGTTCTGCAGTATAAGACAGACATCAAGGTGCTGGAGCAGGTTTAGACAAGGGCAATGAAGCTGGTGAGGGGTCTGGAGAACATGTCTTATGAGGAGCGGCTGAGGGAACTGGGTTTGTTTAGTCTGGAGAAAAGAAACCTAAGGGGAGACCTTATTGCTCTCTACAACTGTCTGAAAGGAGGTGGTAACAAGGTGGGTGTTGGTCTCTTCTGCCAACTAACTAGCAATAGGACAAGATGAATTGGGCTTAAATTGCGCCAGGAGAGGTTTAGATTGGCTATTAGGAAAAATTTCTATACCGAAAGCATGGTGAGGCATTGGAACAGGCTGCCCAGGGAGATGGTGGAATCACTATCCCTGGAGGTGTTCAAACAAACATACAGATGTGGCATTTCTGGACATGGTTTAGTGGTCATCAAAATGTTGGGTTGATGGTTGGACTTGATAATCTTAGAGGTCTTTTCCAATCTTAACGATTCTGCGATTCCTTCTTGGTTCTTGCATCGCCTGGGTCTGGAAGTTGTTATCAGTGCTCTCCAGGAAGCTTCTGAATTACTTATACCCTTCTGTGTAGTTCCTCCAGCATATACTGTGGTGGTTAAGAACTCAATGAGGACAAGGGTTTGCTTCTTCTAGTTGCCTGCAGAAGGCCTGATCCATTTGTTCTTCCTGGTCAGACAGCGTACAGGAGACACCCACTACCGTGTCATGTATCATGATGTGCTCTTTAATCCTCCTCTGTAAACTCTCATTTGGGCTCATCCTCCATCCCTAGACAGACCTCCATGCATTCCAGGTGCTCTATCACATAAAGGGCAACTGCCCCTCTTCATCTTCGCAGCTTGTCCTCACTTAGAAAGTGTGTACTCCTCCACTGTAGCACTCCAGTTATGGTGAGGCATCCCATCATGTCCCCACAACCCCAACAAGATCACAGCCCTGCAACTGCACACAGAACTTTAATTCCTCATTTTTATTCCCCATGCTACATTGCATTAGTGTGCAGGCACTTCAAAGTGGCACCTCAGCATGTTAATTTCCCAGAAAGGGTCTGGGTGTTTTCCGTATGATCCCTCACAGACACTTCCTTGCCCACATACAAATGCTTGAGAGAAGGTTGTAAAGTAATGCTTTAAAGAAGAGAGTCAAAGTGACTTAACTATTTAGTCTTTATGAATAAGTAATTTATCTGAAGTACAATACTTAGTGAAGAAGTTTCTCGCAGCCACTTTGTGTATCTCTGTGCATTAAGATTAATTCAGCTGTCCCCACTGCCATGCTAGAGACCGAAGCCTGTCTATACTATTTTTAATCTCCTAGGGAGACTCTGCAACTTCCCCAGATGACTATTCCAGAACTTCATTTTTGCTGGCCATGTAGAATTTTCACCTGAAGTCTAGACTGACTTTTCCTTGTGATTTAAGGCCGTCGCTCTCTGGTGCCGTCTGCACTAGAGAGAACAGACTCTTTGCCTCTGTATTTGAAGGCAATGGTCATGTTCTTTCCTCCTTCTCCATCTCTTAGTTTTCATTTTGATAAGGACTTGAGAAAAACTGTAATTAAAACAATTAATTTTATTTGCTGTAGTTGAACTTCCTCTATCATAAAGATGGAATTCCGCCTGCTGATTTCTCTGAAGAGCTTTACAGCATAAAACATTGCCCCTTCCTCCTCAGCTTTATTTCAGGGTATATATCTGAGGTGCATGATAGAACTTTTGCCAACCATCTGCACACTTACTTAGCAATTAACATTTTTCACTTCTCAAGTTTTGGTCTCATCCCAGAGAACAGCTGAAATGTCTATCAGACATCAGACTTCTATCAGCTACTCATATATCTAAGAAGAATCCCAAACAGATAACCTTCAGATGATACATATCTAGAATCCCTGGCAACACATATAAAACAATACATAAATGATTCAGTTTTTTTTCTCCTTAAGCTTATGATCTCTGCCCATGGGACAAAACCCACTGAATCTGTGTTTTCCTAATCCAAAAGCTGAGGACAAGAGAGCTGCTTTCCACAGTTACCTGATGATTAACTATCTCAGCCCCTGGCATGACAGCAATGGAAGCAAATTTTCTGTGCTAATCTCCTTGTAGTATTACTCATTAAACTACTATGCTGCACAAATGGACAAGCAAGAGACTTTTTACAGCAAAGCAGATAATTACATTCATGGCTGACTTTTCAACTGACACAAGGAATAAAACAGAAAGAGTTCAAGACCTTACTTATTTTTTTAAACACACTGTAGAAACAGTGGGATATGGTTTTACACTTGCAAAACCAAGGACACTGATATTTTATTTACACTTTCAAACTACATCTTATAAAGCTGACAGTAGTTCATAAAACATCAAATAAAAATTTAGAGTTATACACTGAACAGCAGTGTTATGAATGCTGATCACTGCCCTCTGCTGCTACCATTGTTTTGGTATCAGTGTTACATTAGTACAGCAAACACCACCAAAGTATTCCTGATGATTAAAATGCTGTGTTTCACCTGCATGGAGACACCATGCTAATACCATACCAACTTTTGTAGAGCATTTTCTGCTGTTCTCAGCATCTGCCATATGTTTTCCAGTGAGCCTACCTAAACTTCAGTGAGGCTTACATACTGGTGGGGGTGGGTTACTCCAAACCATCCTCTGATCCTGTTTGCTTCCAGAAATCACTAACTCAGCCTTATCCAAGCACAAAACTTGACCTGACAGCTAAAATCTGTCCATTACAAGCATGCTTATGCTGTACCAGTGAGCAAATTATACTGGGGGATCCAGCCATCACCTGAGTGATAGATATCTACACGTCACAGCTACCCTTTACACTTCTAACCACTTCCTTAAGACAGTCTCCTATTGTTCTTTCCACCTTTTAGCTTGTATTTCACTTTTCATTATTCTCTGTAAATTGTAAGCATGAACACAAGTTCCAGTTTTTCTCAGTACTCCACATGCTGATAACACATGTTTAAATGTTGGAACTAAACATCATCTCCCTCTCCCATAGAGTACCAGAATGCTCCCCTAAGTATCTCTGCTAGTTTTGTGCAGTCTACAGACAAATTAGCTTAGTATCTAATGGAAGTCTTACTCAAAAACCTCCTTGTTTCAGTTGCACAAAAACAATAATAAATTTCATTTTTTCCCAAATTTCCACAGTTATTGCTAAGTTGGAGCTACAGTCAAGGCCACTATAAAAACTTACTCAGCTCTAAGCATGCCAAGTAGTAACATATTATAGCGTGTAAATAAATACTCTTTTTAATGTAATGCTTTTCTGAAGTCTGGAACTCTGCTTTATTTAATCTCTCACCAGATTTCAGAAAAACATGTTTCTACATTTGAAATCACTTATTTGCTCTACATGCCCAACTACCATGTCCGTGTGGATACTTCAGTGATGAATGTCATGAATGGAAATATGCTTATAGTATGTATACTTTTGCAAGCCTATCTAGATCTTTATGAATGGCAAACGTAATAACCTAGCTATTGAGCCGATACAATACATTTCCTTTGTGATTCAAACGTCACACATTTTAAATTATTTAAATGTTGTTATATATCTCTACCAGAGTTGGGGGGGGAGGGAGCTTGGAAGAAAAACTTACAGTTCTTACAGTGCTTTAAGTCACATAAGTCTGTCTAAACAAATTTTTAATACTGTCGCCAGTAATAATAATAATAATAATTAATAATAATGAAAAAATGCTCTCAAAGAGACAATTGAGACCTAAGACTTACTAAGTTTTACTGCATATAACAACACCCAGATGACATTAAAATTGCCGGTGTTTATCCCAGCACAAAAGTGTCATATAGTATAGCTCAATACAGATATTGTTTTCTTTAAAAGTTTGGAGCAATTGAATTAACACAACAGGTCTCTGATATATTCAGATTAGTGTTACCCTAACAGGTCACAACAACTTTTTTTTGATTAGTGAAAGAACATTTTTGAGAGAGTCTACCACTTGAGAAACGGCAAATTTATTTTTTTGGGGTAGGGGGAGGGTGTGGGGGGGTGGAGGGTTGAAGTAAATATAATAAAAATGTACTACCTTGTCACTTTACAGCTTGACTCAATCAGCTCATTTTCAATATCCAACAGACTAGAAGGCAGATTGTATTCCAAAGGTGATGCCATTCTTTTTAAACGCAGTAAGCCAACACAGAACTTTGCTCCCATCTCCTCCAGTTCTCTTGTCCCTATCTGCAATCCCTAATTTAAAAATAAGATATAAAAATATAAAATAAGTACATGCAGATGGCCCCACACATACTGCAGAATTAGTATTTAAAATATATTTTGTTATTGTATTTAATAAACTCTCTTCCCCTAAAGACAGAACAAGTAAGAACTCTAAGCACTTAGCAAGAGTATCAGAGTAAACTCAGTAACTACACGATTCCTCTAAGGCTGAACAGACATTTCAGGACACATCCACATTTCTTTGGAGCTTCCTGGTCTGTGCTTTTAGCCAATTTTAACAGGACTTTACCTAGTGGCATTCGAATAGAGACAGAGATAGTGTCCAAGTTTATAAGCATAAGTTATTTAAAAAACCTGAGACAAAATTTGTAAAAACAAGATAAAATACTAAAATTTAAAATACAAGATTCTTCAACAGAAGTTCAATCAGAATGAAAAACAAATGAGTGACTTCATATTGTAGCTGTGATCAAGTTCATTGCTCTGTTCTGACACATAAATAAGACTATTTAAGGCAACAAAGTTACTCCTTGGCACAAACATCTCTTTCCTTCTTATGTGTTAGAGGCTATATGTGTTAATTCTGAAAGCATTTATTTACACATTTAGTAACTAAAATCAACAAAGTGTCAAAAGCCATAGCTGTTTTCTAACTCAAACAGTACATCAAGGCGCGTTCCTCTGCAGAGAGTATTCAGGAGGTAGAACTTACTTAACATTCTCCAAGTTTACATGTGTGCTAAAGTCTCCCATCAGATAATTTTACAGTTTTAATTTAGTCAGCAGTGTAGAATGTAGAGACAGAACCTTTGACCTTAACTACTTTATGAAAAGAGAATGATATTCCAGAGTGACCCTCAACAATTATGGTATTGGATAGTACTGACTGTATATACACTAATAAATTCAGTGTCACAACCCAACTCAATCTGCTGCTTTGCAACATCTGTATCTCAGGAGAACTTAAAAGGCTTTTAGTATGGATCTTCTAGGCCTCTTAAAGTAAAGGGTCATTAAAAAGAGCTTTGACAAGACAAGCAGGGAAGCAGAAGAAACAGAAATTGGTGGTAAGCCAAGTCGTCACGTAGGAAAATACATGAAGCAAAAGAATGGAGTAAGAATTCATTTTTACCAAAAGCTAAAAAAGCCCCCACACACAAGCTTTGTATATGTTGCCACACTGATGCTGTATTTTTAAAATGCAATGTTTAAAATAAATGGTTTAAATGTTTAAAAGAAATGGCTCCAGAAATGGTACAGCCTACATGTTCTTCATGTTCTTCTATTTTGAACACAGGTATACTTAATAAACGGCAAGTTTGATTTTATTTTTCTCGCAAGTGCTTTTTTTTCTTCTTCCCCCCTCAGTAGTCTCCATAGACAAGGTGCTTTTTAGTAACAAGAAAGTTAATGCTATATCCACTATTCTAAACAGTGACATCCTCTAACCAAATGCTGCGGAAAGCTGTTAGCAGTGAACAAGTGTTGGATATTTGAGTGTTATTGTTAGTAGTAGTACTACTTACCTCTTTTACAATGCTTTTGTGCTGTAGGTTTCAAAGCACTTTATTAATAAAGGAAGAATTATCTTCACTTTAGTGATGGAGAAATGGAGGCAGAGAGGGTTGAAGCGATTTGCACAGTGTCTCACAGCATGTCACTGACCCCGCTGGGAACAGAAATCAGTTCTCCTCACTCCCAGTGCAGTACCTTATCCACAGAGGCCAATTTTGGGTTTTGTTTTTTTTTTGTATTTGTTTGCACGTCAGTAACATTCGAAGACCCCAATCATAGCTGGGGCTCCACTACGCTAATCACAGGAAGACACAGTCCCTGCCCCAAAGAGATTAAAATAACATTAAGGACAAGAGGTAACAAGTATGTAGAAAGGGAAGGAGAAGGGTAACAGTAATCTCACTGTTACACAGATTACTAGTGTGCATAACTTGATGGTTCAGAAACTTTTCCAATCATTGTCTACATCTGTTGCTGAAGAAGTTACTGTTAATTGGCAGATTCCTTACAGACAGTATAATAGGGATGGCTCTAAGTCAAAAAAGGACAAGAGTACGGTATGAAAGAAAGTGCAAAGACAATTGTTAGAAAGACAAATAGCGTGTGCATGTTCCATGACTGCTATTTTCAGCACAGCAGAAAGAGCATATAACTGAAGACAGACCTAAATGGATCATAATATAAAATAAATCATAAAATAAAATTGCCAGATGACAAAATACTTTTTATTTACTTACAAATTAAGCAATACTCCCAAAGTTATTAACCAAAAAGGACTGATTGTAGGTGATTCAACATATTAAATAAATTGTGCTTTGTCTGGCATCTTAATTATGCTCCACAGTGTATCTTGAAGCATCTTTTCACCTGAACACTTGCTTTTCAGTATCTTGAATTACAGATGATTGAGCAATATTTGCAGCACTAATTCTCAATGCACTACAAAGACCCCACACATGCAGTTAAAACAAGATTGTCTTCAGAGATAACCCTGTCACCAGGGATCCTAAATTCAGGTAAGAATTGCTAACTTCAGCTTCCTGGCTGGAAATAGTCTAGCATCACCATTGTCTGAGTAAAATAAAAAAAGAGTAAAAACTGATGTTCTGATATTATCCAGCTTTGGCAAAGACTCTGAATTTCTTCCACAGAGAACAGTAATCCTCTTCATGCTTTGAACAAAATTCAGTGATGATGCCAAACAAGAAGACTGGAAAAGTGCTTCAGAACCTTACACAATACACAGTCCAGTCCCTCAGATCTGAACTGTCATGTCCCTTGGGGGGGGGAAGGGAGTAGGAGGAAAGGGAATTTCGACAGTTTAACTCCTCTCTGTGTTTTGAAATAACAATCTAAGAAATATGTCATCTAATTTAGACCACAAGTTTATTCATAGAGTGGCTGGCCCCACTCACTGCACAGAAAAAAAAAAAAAAAAAAAAAAGAGACTGTTTTCGTCTCTTTGATGTTCTCACTGGAGAAATGTTGCTCTTTTCTTGTTCTGTCTAGTCACCTTGGCCTTTTAGATAGATTTTTCTTATTAATTCTGAGCATTATCATAGTGAAGAAAAAAATAAGGAATCTCCCTGAATGTTCAGAGGATGACTAGAAGCTCACAAATCATTTTATTCCACACAAAAAGAAGAACAGATTAGCAAATTCGATCTCATCAGCTAGTTTATATTATATAGAAGAATGCAATTCCCTTTTGAGTAAACAATTTTTCCACAGAACTCAGCCATTTGTTTTTCCTCCCTTACTGAAGAAGGACTTTGCATGTTAAGCATCTTGAAAGTTTATCCACAAAGCATCTTCAATTCACCTTTCTTAAGAACCTTCTGGATTAACGCCGCTAAAGCCATGTGGGGTCATGTTTAATAATACTCTGGAAGTTTCAAAATAAGCAACTTGGGAGTTATTTTCTAAAGCTCCATAATGATGTCATTTGAGGAACAATGGAATATTCTGACAACAACAGGAATGCTTCTGTTGTTAACTGACAAAATTAACTCATTCATTTAGTGCTTACAAATCTACTGAAATTTCTGCCAAAATATCTGTCTAGGGAGACAAGCACGGATGTTGGAGAATATATTAATATCTTAAATACACCTTGCTCCAAACTTTTTTTGTTCCTGCCTCCCTAGTCTTGATCCCAGCCTTCTGATCCTCTTGTCAAGCTTTTGAGGCTTCTGGTAATTTTCTTATTTAACATTTCTAAATTCTATATTCGAGTAGATGAAACTGAATTCTTCCATGAATGTTTGTTTTTAGAACTTGCTTCAATTTGTAGCTAAATTTAACACAGTAACAGAAGATGAAGATGAGATGTCAGGGTGGTGGTTCTCCCTTATTTTCCTATGAGTGTTTTCTTTAAAGTAAGTTTTCTACTGGTGAGAAACTATGAATAGGGTCACTGTTTGTTTTCAGATATCGTGTCTTGTTAATACTTTTGAGGGAGACAAATTAAGTCAAGATGTCAAACAACTATGATGGTTTCAGAGATGTGTAATTTGTAGTTCTGGTAACCCGATATGAAAGTGTTTTGATTTATAAGCCCATTTCATCAGCTACATGGGAAAATTCTGTAAGGGTCACTACTAAATATCTGCTGAAGAACCACAAACTGTCATGGTGAAGTCTGAAACTGCAATGTGTAAAAGAAATTTTTATTCTAGTACTGGCATATATTACTACATAATTTTAATAATCTACCTGAAAAATCAGAATTGTTTTTTCCAACTGTTTGCATACCTATGTGTTACAAGCAGTAATTAGTCTTTTTAGAACAGCCAATAAGCATAACATACTATGGGGGAAGGGGTTAAGTGACAGATGAAGACTGCTATGCAACATATAATATTGTAAATTGTGTAATTTCACTTCAATATTAGTATACACATATCTTGGAAGAGTTTTAAAAGTTTAAATCAAGCATGCAAGTGGAATTATAGAAGAAAATACCAATGTAAATGGAAGAAATTATAAAGCATGAACAGTTTAACTGATAGATTTTCTTACCTTATATTTGCCCTGGTCACATCCACATAACGTGCTTTCCATTGTGTAGCTCCTTTGTACTCCTATCTCTCTCCAAACAACAACTCGTGCTGTTGATTCCTTGGACTTTTCCACTACAAAGCTGCAGCTGCCCATGCAGAAAGCTGGAGCAGTTTGACTCAGGATCTTGGGAAGTGCCTGCAGGACAGTAATTTGAAAAATATAGTGACTCTTATTTCACTTACGGGAGCAGGGGGAAGAGAATATGCAATCACAAATGGTTATCAAAAAATTTTGCTGCAATTCAAAATCAAAGAACAAGAATAAAAACATTTCTCCATATTGAGCTTTCAAAATCCAGTGTGTTCAAGTAGCAACAGATTTGCTATTTTCCTCTTTTTCATATCCAATAATTAAAATTAAGTGTTAGTCATGTGGGTAAGAATGGGGATACAAAAGAATACTTCAGGTGACCAAAATCTCCTCTTAATTCATTGAGCTGATTTTGTTCAATTTAAGTGGACTACATACCCCATATAATTAATTGATTAATTAAAAATCAGTTTTGGACTCTTTCAACCAACTAATTTGGAGACTTAACACAGGCAGTATTTCATTAACATATAAAATACATTTGTATTCAGGAAGCAATAGGTATATATCTAACTTCAAGAACATGAATCAAAGGTCAATGTAACTGTTTATATGGCAGCTCTGGAAAAAGACAAACCGTTCCGCAAATGTATGTATTTGACTAATGCTAAATGACTACATTATTTCCAGCTTTTATTTCAGTGAATCACAGAATCACTTTGGTTGGAAAAGACCTCTAAGATCATCAAGTCCAACCAAAAACCTAATGCTGCCAAGCCCGTCATTAAACCAACTTCCTAAAAACCTCATCTACATGTCTTTTAAATGCCTCCAGCGACGGTGACTCCACCACTTCCCTGGGCAAGCTGTTCCAATGCCTGATAACCTGTTTGGTAAAGCAATTCTTCCTAATATCCTACCTAATACTACTCTGGTACAATTTGAGGTCATTTCCTCTTCTTCGATCACTTTTTACTTGAAAGAAGAGACTGACCCCAACCTCTCTACAACTTTACTTCAGGTAATTGTAGAGTGATAATTTCTCCTCTCAGCCTCTTCTCCAGGCTAAATAAACCTAGTTCCCTCAGCTGCTCCTCATAAGACATGTGCTCTAGACCCTTCACCAGCTTCACTGCCCTTCTCTGGACCTGCTCCAGCACCTCAGTATCTTTCTTATAGTGAGGGGTACAAAACTGAGCCCAGTATTCAAAGGTGCAGCCTCACCAGAACTGAGTATAGGGGTATAATCACTTTCGTAGTCCTACTGGCCACACTATTTCTGATACAGCCCAGGATGCTGTTGGCCTTCCTGGCCACCCGCGCACACTGCTGGAACATGTTCAGGTGGCTGCTGATCGACATTCCCAGGTCCTTTTCCAGCCACTCGTCCCCAAATTTGTATCAGTCAAAACACATGACCACACTGAATTGACTACTTCAGTAGCATGTATACCATTATTAGTGTAAGCTTGCCAAAACATTTCAGTCTGCCTTTTTGGAACCAAACATCTTTTTTGCGCAACTCTTATTGATTATTGTTTTCTGTGCACAGAAACAAAGGCTGAAGTGACAAAATCCCATATAAACATGTTGAGCAGCAGATGTGAATGGCATTAGACTCAGCACCCAGGAAATCACACAAGAAAATCAAGGATTGATAGAATTTTTTTTTTTTAAGTGAGGAAGATCTGTACTCATTTACACTCACGGATGCATAACAAACGTTTTAATGTGCTTTTCAAGGTTAACTCTGTACCGCCTCAAAAAAAATGCAGTGTTTGGATGCATTAGGTTGCATAGATCTGCAGTTGCCACAAGGAGGCAGTGGAGCCACAGAGAAGAACCAGGCACCACGTCAGCCTGTCGGGATTTTTGAAAGCTTCTATACTGCAGTGCATGTTGTTTGCGGAAGTTTATTATGTATCTGTACTACGCGCACACTCCTTAACTACGCATCTTTGTAAAAGGAACCTTGCCTATTCCCATAGACAAAAATTAACGTTTTTGTGAGCAATTCAGTATTTTTAGTTTCCTTGTTGCTAGAATGGTGTTTGCCATGCTTAATTAAATGACTCTTTTTTCATTCCGTAATTATAAATAAACAGAAGCATATTTTCCATGTCTTTACTATAACAGTAGTGTTGAACACAAAAAAGCATCTATTTGTATAAAGACAAAAAAAATAAAGGCCTCTACATTGAATCCTTAGCTTTATTAGTGTGCAATGTTTAAAGCATTCTAAACAAGTCTGCTCATGCTATAAAGTGCACAGAGTAATATAGGGAAGATATCCAAAAAATACATCCCAAATTCATGCCAAGATAAAAAGGTACAAATGTGAAACTTACCCTGTAACCAGGGTCTTCCACTAGGTCACAAGAAGCGGCATTGACATTTGTGTGCCACATGGTCTCTTTGATGCTGCAGCCGTACATAAATACATTCTTTTTACGAGAGTGACCATGATAATCACAGTAGACCTAAAACAAATCATTTGACAAAAAAAAGCCAAGGCATATGGAATTAACATTCTATAAAACTAATAGAAGAACAAATAAAATTTTTCATTGGTACTGTTGAAATTTCCAAAGGATTAGGAAACACAACTCCTTAGATAATTAACTAACTTGTGCGTTAAGACAAAAGCCATAGGATTCATCTAAGGTAGGTTTAATTTTCTGCCCTAGCAAAGGAAACTGATTTAGATCTAAAGGTTTGCAGAAGACTAGTTCTCCAAGGCAAATTTAAGTGTGACACAGTTTACAACACCATATTAAAATGTTTACTTTACAGACTAGCTACACAGACAAGGTTAAATAGATTCAAAATTGCTTACACACACATACTTACCAAAGGTAAACGTTTTATAGCAGCCAGATATTGTAGTAACCCTTTAGCATGGTAAATAGTGGGATGCAGATCTGGATTTGGATTTTGCCACTGTCTGTTTAAATCTTCTCCACTTAAAGAGCAACGGTGGCTATTGTGGGGGGGGGTGGAAAAATGCATGATGTAGTCTGTATTATCATACTTTTAAATAAGCATCCCCCCCACCTCAAGTTTTCTTCATCACCACTACTTCTTTGGAAGGAGTCTGGTAAGAAACAAACTTAAGTTCTCTAACATGCCAAATAATATGAGTGTTTAGGGTTTTTTAAGTAATGTTACAGAAAACCTAAAAATGAAATAGAAGTAGTTTCTTACATTAAGTGAATTGTACACTTGCTTATTTGCGGTTGAAGCTGAAGGCTTACAGTTCTATTGAAACTCTAGTTCAAAATCAGCAAGTTTGAATATATGGTATCTTTACAGTTTGGGTGCCTTGACTTCTGTAATATGAAGACTAATGTTAACCACAAATGTAAAGCTTGAAACATGAAGTTGTTAGGAGCTAGGAGACAAGAAAAGGAAAACAAAACAAAACAAAAACCCTAGTGAACAAATAAAGATTGCCTCTGTATCCAGTCAACTATCAGCAAGAGCTTTTAAACTTGGAGAAATTCATGTTCATGCGGTTATCTTCAGTACATTTTTTTTTAGATTGTGTCTGCTGGGACAGATTTCTTAATCGTCCCTGTATTAAATTTTCACTTGTATTCTGAATGATTCAAGTAGAAGTGTTCTGTTACATACATGCTTTTACATATACAAAGACAGGGTTCTACTCAAATCCATAATTGGTTTGATTTCCATTATTCTATTCACAAAATCTTTTAAAATACTACCAATAACTAGGTAAGAAGGAACTGTAGATTTCCCCATATCAAAAATTCCATTTCATATGAATTCCCTATAACGAAGTAAATTTAGACTGCTAAATGATTACTCATAGCAGTATCAAAAGGTCCCAAAATATCCCTTAATTTTATTAGGAAAAGTGGTAGTAAGTCAAAGAATTACTATTAATAACTTTAAATTAGTATACTCTCTTACCCTTTTTCTTGCACATCTATTAACTTCCCCCCTTTTAATAACAGTTGATAACTGACATCCATAACATCCTTCTAAAAACTATAATAAATAAAAAAGATCAATATCACATAAAAAGCTTTCTCAGATATAAGGACTGTTCTGTTCCTTGAGAACCATGAAGTTGTTCACCTTTTCCTAAAAGCAGATGTGCTCTTCTGGAACACTCTACACCTATCCAAGACTGCAGTTCAGAGAGACAGTTAAAATGCCATATCAAATCATACGGGAATGTTTATCATCCATGAACAACTGAAAATGCTTTTTATAAAACTGTAATTAATGGAAAAATGCACCTGCCTTTAAAAAGCCAAAACCCAGAAAAGTCCTAGTAATTTTGTCAGTTTTTTGTTTTGTTTGGGTTTTCTTCATATTGCATTTGTATGTTTTCAATATTAATTTAATTTCTTCTTTTAAAAAAAATAACAGATGTAGAGACTTTGTAGTACAGAGTACATATTTGTGAGTAAACTTATGCTTACTTTCCATTGATGACACCATCTGGATTGAGCATGGGAATAATTTTGAAAATATAAGATTCTCGCAAACACTGGGCACTTGGATTATTGCTCATGAGGTATTCCAGCGTTCCCTTCATAACCCAGCTTGCATTAGTCTCTCCAGGATGTACACGAGCAGATAGGAAAACATAAGGACGATTCCCTGAAAGAAGGATGCATAGAAGTTGCAGAATATGATCTATGCTAAGTAAACCGTTTGTTAATTGAAAGAGGCAACAGCCAGCTTCATTTATTGCAATGCAAAATACAGTATCTGGAAGCTGAGCATTATTGAGTATTAGCAGTATTGATAGAGCTTGCCAGAATACTGTTACAAGGACTGCTGATTACAGAACTCTCACAATGGAGCTTTAAATTCAGACAATTATACATTCACAGATAGTTCAAGCTGGCAATCATGATATGACGACTTTGATGGCTTTTTTTCCAATGTTCAAGAAAAATACTGGAGTGGAGGAGCAAACCAGGAATGCTGTCATAACTAAAGCTCACTGAAAATCAAAGTATCTTAGACACTGGTTTTACAAAAGACTTTTTGACAAGCAAATAAGCTGAGCATTTGGAGAAAACGTTACTCAGGAGTCAGGTATTCTTTTCCAAGAAGCGTAGCCTGCAAAATGTAACATACAAAAATTTCTATCAAGTGATTTAAAATACATGAGTATAAATACTCTTATACATCCAGAATAAAATACCCTTCTTTGACTACCATAAATATTACTAAATATAAACTAAATCTTCAATATTGACACCTCTTGATTTAATGAAATTCATTAATCTTTTTGCATTGCTTTTTCTACAATGCACAACAGTTAATACTATCTTTTTTCCATAAAGACCTTGTTTTACATTATTTTCAGTTGATAAGAAAGAAGAGTCATACTTACTGAACTGACAGGTATGTTCATAAAAATTGGACTCTGGCATGGCTGTAATAGTGACTAAGGGACAACTGTTGCCAGCCAGGGTCTCACAGAGAGTGTCTTGTCGAAAATATATCTGTTGAGGGTTGTGCATAGATTCCAGCTTCTGAAGATGCATCTTCATCCCAAAAATAATTAAAACATACTTGAAATCTTTTGCAGTCACATGACACAGTGTATTCCACAGGCAGTATTTAATAGATATTTACTTTTGTTCTTCTAAACAATGTTCAAGTTTACATTGTATTTTTGGCCATGAAACGTCATTCTCTACATCTCTGACTGAATGAGTACTTCTCTTTACAAAGTCTGTTTTTCCAACTCTTTCAAGGATGATGAAGGCACAGAAGGTACAGTATTTTCTACTAGCTGATACTGTAAGAGTATGCATAAGGTAAGAACCTCTGCTTCTTTAAGGTTATGTGATCAGGGACCTTTTCAGTGCAGAAAGGGCTAACAAATAAAGGGAGAAGCACTAAACAGGAGCAGAGAGAACCAATCCTAGTAGATGAGACATAACAAAAAAACCAGCAAAGACCAAAATCTCCAGTCTCCAACTGACAGGCCATTAATAATCTAGAGGGAAAGCTTTGGAAGGGGACACTTGAGGACAAGACATGAGGAACATGAATACTGGAGATACTCAAGTAGGGTCTGTGGGACTGTACAAAACTTACGCACCTGATCCCTACAGTCTGCCCTTAGCTATCTCTGTGTGCAGCCTCACTCTCTATCCTGTGCATGCAAGTGCTGTGTGGACTAGGTTCAACTAACAAGACATGTGTGAGTGGATTTGGGGTCAGCAACTGGAGTGAGCAAGGGTCTCAGCATCAGTAGCTGGAGAGGACACACCTCTTTGGGCATTTCTGGGGGCACCACAGGCTTTGTGTCCGAAGTGCCAACTACTTGGGATCTAAGTGAGTGAACCTGTACCAGCAATTGGACCTGTAGGCAGTGTAGGCACACTTCAGTCCACGGTGCTAGCAACAGAAGAGAGTATCAGTGCCAGCTGTTGGAGTGGGTAAGGGTCTTAAGTCACTAGGCCAAGAATAGTGCATGTCCCAAAAAACAGGTGGTGTGGGATAAGAGTGAATGAAGCAAGAAAGGGTGGCTCACTGCCAGCACGTATAGTAGGAACACAGGTTAGGAGCCCAGGTGCCTGGTACCAGCTACTAGGGGTATGTGGCAAGCATATGCATCTTCCCCAAAGCTAGTGTGCGTGGGTGGGTGCAGGTGCATTTTGCTAGCAAACTTTGAGGTGGACTACCTGACAAGTATGGGGCCCCAGGTCAAGGCAGGGGTATCAGGCAGGCAGGCAGACAGTCTATGGTGGCATTTGAGGAGAACCACAAGTGCAGAATGCCTGTGAGATGACTGTGTGAGTGCATGCAGCTGTTTGCTAGTGAGCATCAGACTGGACTAGCATGAAAGTTGGAGGACTGCACAGCAGATGAAAGACTGGGATCCAGGCAGGGGTATGGCACAGACAGGCCATGCCAGTCATCCACAAACCTTGCGATTCCAGAAAGTGGGTGGGTGTGTACTTTTACTTGTGAAGAGCAATCCAGCTGGAGAGGAGGAAAGGGACTTGGGTGTCTGTAGTTATCTTGTAAGGGAATCCTAGTAGTGTTACACAAGGATGCTACTGAAGGCAGCACCTTGTCTCTGACAGCCTGTGTAGCCAGCTGTGCTGAGGAGGTGGGAGACGTGCAAGTGCATGTGCATGTGCCTCTCTTTCTTTCTGGAATACACACACAGACCCACTAGTGGTTGAACCTACAAGCAAATAGGAAAGCAGCATCCGCATCCGTCAGCCTGGGACAGAGACCCTCAGGTGCCTTGGCTGGGCTCCAGCAGCCAGGCAGGAGGAACCACCAGGCCCCAGAGCTGTTGGAGGCAGCACCTGCTTAAAACAGCCCTTAACAGACACTTCTTCCAAGAGCAAGTATGGCTTAGTAAAATGCTTCATTCAACACTGTTACAAACTGGCCTTTGAATCTCCAGGTTCACTTCTATTGCTGATAGAAACAAGCAACAGATATTCTAACCAGGAGTTTTGCTTAGTACTATAAAAGCTTAACAACACTTCTTTAGTCAATTTCTTCTCCTAAAAAGGTCTCTAATTATCTTAAATATAGTTACTTGAACAGGTCGGTTATGAAAAATGATTCTAGGATTCTGTGTAGAACAGCAGAATACGAGTCATTTGACTGAAACACAAGTATTTCATCTAGTTAGCACCATTTCCAGTCAGTTATGAATTATGATTCCCAGAAAATCCATTTAGTCTACAGGTAAGTATCAACTTTATTTTTCCAGAGACTGTTCAGAAAAATCTACCCATTTTGCCAGTCTAAACACCAGTATTTTATGAAAAATCTCCATTTTAAGGAGCATTTTGAACTTTATAAAAATAAATAAAAAGAATTCACTCACGAATTCTTACATCTCACACTGTCCAAAAGTATAAATATTTATCTACGTTAACAAACCATAATCTTCTTACCTTTAATGTTGAATAAGTATATGGATAATGGTAAGCAAAGTAGCAGACATCATCTTTATGTTGGAAAGTCACTGTGAATGTAATTGTGTAGTAAGATTTTCCTTTCTGACCTCCCGCAGCAATTGAACTTCTTGAAAAGTGATTCCTAAGAGTACAATGACAGTAATAAACATATTAGAATAATTTTTTTTTTCCATATTGTTGATTATTCCTGAACACACATTCTAAGAGCCAGGTAGATTTTTAGTGATTGTATTTCTTTTCTGCACACATCAAGGTTAAACACACTGGTTACACTATCTGTAAAGATACTTCGTTATACCAGTGATGCACATTTATTCATTCATATTGGGAAAAGGCAAGTAAACAAACAAACAAAAAAATAACACCAAAACAAAACAAACCACACACACACACAAAAAAACCCCAACCAACCAAGTAATAACAAAAAATTCACACACACAAAACTGAAAAAAACCAAAACAACAAAACCCAAAAAAACCCCACAACCCAAAAACAAACAAAGAGAACAAAAGTGCCACCAAAAAATTCCAAACCACCACACAAACCAAAGGAAGCAAACAACTGCCAGCCAAGAAGTGTAACCTATGGATATGTTGTACCATCTCATTCTGTATGCCAGGATTGCTCTACAATGGTTGTATCACAGAATACAGGACGCTACTCACAAGCACAGCATGATCAGTATTAATGGAAGTCATTAAGATTTCAAGTAAGCATGCATATATACATTCCATTATAAGCTTCTCTGGAACACTCTGCAATTTCTAACAGAAATATAAAAGATGAACAGCAAATAAAATAAGACCTTATATATTTCAATCATTGCTGTTAATTCTCCATAGTAACTCAGGAAGAAAACTCTGTTCACTATGGAACTAGTAAGATAAAATTATCAAACTCAGAAGCAAACATTTCTCCTCAAAAACTGTACCTCTTACAAATCTTCAGTGTAAGATTTGCTGTATGTTTGATTGGCATACTTACTTATAGTAACAAATATCTGTCCCGACACGAGTCCAATATGGTCGAGAATGTAATGCTTCTTGAACAGAATACATGAGGGGCTGCATTCCTTAAAAAAAAAAAAAAAAAAAAAAAAAAATAAATCTCACTTCAATACATAACATTAAACATCAAGATCTTAGCACTAATGGGGAACAAATAAAAGGAGTTAGAGACATGTGCACACCTACAGAGCTATGACATTATCAGCATCACTGAGACATAGCCGGATGGCTCCTATGACTGGAGCATGGGAAAGGATGGATACAAGCTCTTTAGGTAAGACAGGCAGGGGAGAAGAGCAGGGGGTGTTGCCCTCTATGTCAATGATCAGCTGGAGTCCATGGAGCTTGGCGTGGGGATGGATGAGGAGCTGACTGAGAGCTTATGGGCAGGGTTAAAGGGAAGGCAGGGGAAAGTGATGTCATATCATGAGTCTGCTACAGGCCACCTGACCAGGAAGATTGAGAAGTTGAGGCCCACTATAGATAGATAAGAACATCTTCTCATTCACAAGACCTGGTCCTTATGGGGATTTCAACCTCCCTGGTATCTGCTGGCAGCATGGCACCAGCAATCCAGGAAGTTCCTGGAATGCATAGACAGCAAATTCCTTCTCCGAGTGATAGGTGAACCTATGAGAAAAGGTGCTATGCCAGACTTTGTTCTCACCAACAAGGAGAGGCTGGTGGGTTATGTGATGCTCAAGGGCAGCCTTGGCTGCAGTGACCACGAAATGGTGGAATTTAATATCCTTAGGCCAACAAGGAGGGTGTGCAGCAAACTCACTACCCTGGACTTCAGAAGAACAGACTATGACCTCTTCAGGGATCTGCTTAGTAGATTACCTTGGGATGAAGCCCTAGAGGGGAGAGGGGCCCTAGAAAGCTGGTCAATAGTCAAGTATTCAAGGACCACCTCCTCCAAGCCCTGGAGCAATGCATCCCAAAAAAGAGGAAGGCAGGTAAGAATGCCAGGAGGCCTACCTGGATGAACAAGGAGCTCATGGACACGCTTTGGTGGAAAAATAAAGTCCACAGAGTGGGAAGCAAGGACAGGTACCCTGGGAGGAATACAAAGAAGTTGTCCAAGCATTTAGGAAAGCTAAAACCCAGAGAGAATTAAATCTGGCCAGGGACATCAAGGGCAACAAGAAAAACTTCTACAGGTATATCAGTGATAAAGGAAAGGCTAAAGAAGATGTGAATCCTCTCTGGAAGGAAACAGGAAACCTGGTCATTAGGGATACGGAGAAGATTGAGGTACTAAACACTTTCTTTGCCTCAGTCTTCACCAGCAAGGACTCTATGCACACTGCCCAAGCTGCAGAAGGCAAAGGCAGGGGCAGGGAGAAGGAAGATCCATCCACTGTAAGTAAAGATCACATTCAATACAATCTAAAGAACCTGAAGGTGTACAAGTCTGTGGCACCTGACAAGATCCATCTGCAAGTCCTGAGGGAATTGTCAGACCAAGTTGCTAAGCCATTTTCCATCATATATGAGAAGTCATGGAAGTCTGGTGAAATTCCCACTGACTGGAAAAGAGGAAACATCACTCCCATTGTCAAAAAGGGGAAAAAAAATGAAGACCCAGGAAACTCCAGGACAGTCAGTCTCACCTCAGTGCCCCGAAAGATCATGGAGCAGATCCTCCTGAACGCTCTGCTAAGGCACATGGAAAATGAGGTCACTGGTGGCAACCAACACGGCTTCACCAAGGGAAAATCATGCCTGACAAATCTAGTGGCTTTTTATGATGGAGTTACAGTGTTAGTGGGTAAGGGAAGAGCAACTGACATCACCCACCTGAACTAGTGCAAAGCATTTGACATTGTCCCACACGATATCCTTGTTTCAAAATTGGAGAGGCATGGATTTGATGGATGGACCACTCAGTTGATAAGGAATTGGCTGTATTGTTGCACTCACAGAGTTGCTATCAATGGTCTGATATCCAAGTGGAGACCAGTTACGAGTGATGCTCCTCAGGGATCAGTACTGGGACCAGCGCTGTTTAACATCTTTGTTGGTGGCATGGACAGTGGGTTCAAGTGCACTCTCAGCAGGTTTACCAATGTGTGGTGCACACAACACACTGGAGGGAAGCAGTGCCATCCAGAGGGACCTTGACAGGCTTGAGAGTTGGGCCCCTGTGAACCTTATGAAGTTCAACAAGGCCAAGTGCAAGGTCCTGCACCTGGGTTGTGGCAAACCCAAGCACAAGTACAGGATAGGCAGAGTATGGATTAAGAGCAGTCAAGAGGAGA
>WTSP01023168.1:15320-28661 GCA_025331215.1 Actenoides lindsayi | reverse complement strand
TTTCCAAGCCGTGGAGCTGTGGTGCTGAGGGCCAGGGGTCAGTGGTGCCCTGGCAGTGCTGGGGGAATGGTTGGACTTGATGATCTGGAAGGTCCCTTCCAACCAAAACAATTCTATGCTTTATGGTGATTTTTTTTTTTTCTGTTCTCAGTCTCTACCCTGGAGAACGGATGGTAAAAAGTGTGAGCAGGGGCTAAAGCTTGCAGGCAGAAAATGAACAAGTTTGACCTGCTTATGCTAAAAATACAGGGACCTGTAATATTTCAGTGGTGGTTAAAGAGAAGTGAGATGGTGGTACAATGCATCCGTGATCTGGCTGTTGCTGTGGATGTTAAAGGAGGACGTGCTCCTGTTCTCCCGGTGTGGCTGTAGCTAGAGAGCCATGAAATAACTGGTTGCCCTTGGGAAGCAGGGCTGCTACAAACCAGCAGCTGAAGGGTGTGTGCAGGGCAGTGTTGCAGCCCTGGGTGGGTAGGGACCATCCTGCTGGGGCAGAAAAGTGCTTTGAAAGCATTAGGCACTTTTTTTTTTGCAGCCTGGAAACTTCAAGAAATACAACAGGTCTTTAATTGTCATGCAATGAAACTGAGCTCTAGGGAGTTCCAAATGGTCTTGATGACAATTAATAAGGTTACTTACTTTTTTTTACCCTACCACTTGCTTTTTTTTTTTACCCTCTTCTTAAATTCTATAAACTTTGTCCAAGTAATCAAGAATCATATCTGAAATCAGGTGTTGATAGGTACGACTTTAGAGTAAAGCGATTTAAAGCTGAGGAGGTTCAAACCTAAGAACCAAAATCAGCCTGCCTCTAGTTTAATTTCAAAATAACCTTCTAGAATTCTTTTCTCAATGCTTTTTAATTATGACATGTAGGACAAAACTGTACATTATGTTAATTGCACAGCCTAAAAACCCCACGAAGTGAGTCACCTCAGTAGCTGAAATCGATAGGCTGCGTTCTATTGATTGTGTAAGTGTTATGGATCTTCATTTGTAACTGTAAATTAAACATATTAAAGATGCTGTACTAGTGGTAGTGGGGCATCTTAAAGTGAAATACCGGCTGTTAGAAGTATCATTACTCCCCAAATTTCTGAAAAATTGATATCTAGGGGGAAAACGTAAAAATAAGCCAAAATGAGAATATATCCTGCCATATAAATGAATTTATCAGTGTGTTTCTCTGTTTAAATGGCTATGAAATATCTGTTGTGAATGTTTATGTAGTCGGTACTGTAACAAATCAATTCCAGTTTGCTGACAGTGTAAACTTCAAGTTTGGTAACATGATTTTGTTGACGTCGTCGGTTAAAATCTTGCGGGTGATTTTTGCACGCGAGCCAAATTTTCTTGTCACTTGATGACTTAATGATATTTATGTAGTTACCTATTTTATTCACGCGTTTATCTATGCAGCCACCCTGTATTTTTTACCTCTAGAACAGCGGGATGTAGACACGAGGCTTTCTTACAGGCGAGAATTTTTGGTTTTTTCACCCCGTTTAGAAATGGGCCGTCGCTCCTCGGACACGGAAGAGGAGACCAGAAGCCGAAGGAAGAAGAAACACCGCAGGCATTCGTCTTCGAGCAGCTCCTCGGACAGCAGGACGTACGGCCGTAAAAAATCTGGCAGGAAGTCGAGGTCAAGCTCCCGGTCTCGGGATCTCCCGTCTCGCTCCCATTCTTACGAGAAAAGGTGCACGTGGAGTCGTTTGCTCTCCGGTGCGGTTGTTTGCAAACCGGGCTCGCTCAAAAGCGACGAGTGGTTGAAGCCCAAGCGTAGTCGGTCCTAGGTTGGAATTCTATAGCAAAGTTTGCTCTGAGTCTTGGAAGATGTGTCCGTATTTTTCACTTGCATTTAAGGGAAATTCAAGCCAAACCACCACCAAAAATCCCAAACCAACCTCCCCCACCTGCAGGGACACAACCCGGGTGTATGTGCTGATCCAAAGGTAACTGATTAAACCAGACCAAGCCCAGCCAACTACAGCAACTCTTCCTTTCTCCGCTTTCTAAACAATGAATTTGGAATCTCTTTTTGGAGCTAGAACAGTTTACACATTCACACAAGTTTGTAAAGTAGTTTCATTTGACTAATTACAGACTATTCTTAGTTACTTTTTTTTTCCCTTTTGTAATAAACCGAGTAGGGCCTTTCCAGATGCCAAGGTGGCCCTCCTCCATCAAAAGGCTTTGGGTGACTTTACAGCAGGTCTATACACTTGCAGCAACAGATGGTTTTCATCATTCTTCTTGCTATTTAAGTGTCTAGAACCAAGATCATGTGGCTGTATCTATTGATTTTTATTAGTTTGGTTTTTTTTTTTTTTAACCTAATGCTGTATTTCCTTCATCAGAAGCCCCTTCCCTACCTGACCTTTTTGGATCAGGTATATTACCCTGGTTGTCTCTGACTTGTGGTGATCCTGGAGTAGCACTGAACGCTTGATGGTCAATTGGTTAGCGAGCGGAGCTGGAAAATGCTCATTGTGTTCAGCTGTAAATACAGTAGAAACTGCTCCTGACAAACCACTCTGTAGCTGGCAGAAGAGTGTGTCAATGAGGGGCATGTTGGCTGGTTTTGAGGGGGGGGTTTCTTATTTATTTCCATCTCTTCTTTCTTCTGTTCCTGCTTAACATCTCCATACAGCCCTTAGGGGACACCATGAGATGACATGGGCTTCGGTGCCAGCAATGTGCCGATGACACGCAGCTTTATGAATCTCTTTAGTCCAGTGCAGGCATGGCTATCTCACAGATAAAACCAGAGCTTGAAGGGAGATTAGAGCCTGGACGAAGACCAGTTGACTTAAATTGAATCCAGAAAAGACGAAAGTGTCTGCTTCTAGGATCTGGCTGGCACCTTTGCTTTGCCCTTAGTTCAGGGCGCTTGCTCCTGGCAGTTAAGTCACTGTTACACGCTGGGGTCCTGCTGGATTTATCCCTGACCCTTAAGAATCAAAAGCAGCGGTCTCTTAAGATTTCTGTTCTTCATTTAGCAGGGACATTGCATTCCTTTTTCAGTTGAAGACCAGCTCTTTAGTCGTTAACCTACATAACTTTCCCAGTTTGAACTGCTGTGGCACTGCTTGCATGTCACGCAGTGCCTCTTGCCTTCTGCTAGAGGAGCATGTATTGCACTGACTGCATCCGGAATTATGCAAGTGTTTCTATGGGGTGCTGTATTTTAATATGAATCAAATATAATAAAGGCCAAAAATATGGAGGTTTCCTAAGGACTGTGATTGTTACGTAGCAGCTAGGGAGATGGAGAGGAAATATTAAGACTCGGTAGTTATCCCTCCCCCCCAGCTTTGGGATTAGTTGGTTTAATTTATCTATTTAGTATCTGTTGTTTCACCTTTCTCCTTTGTGAATAAGGATTTATTCTTTGAATAAATGAAACAAGGAGGTTGAGTGGCAGGAGAAAAGGAAGGAAAAATACCATTCTGACTCCTGACTGAACTCAGGAGAAAACTTCCAAGCTCAAATGGAATAAATTAACACTGATTATTTGATTACTAATAGTACTAGGTGGGGAGGGGCAGAAAAAAAAGGCCGTGTGTCTGTCTCCATCAGAGAAGAACAAAGATTGTGTGTTATAGAAGTTGAGGTAACAAATCTGTAAGGTTCTATAGGCATATGGAATTTAAAATACATTTTTTGTTCACATTTTATGTCTGTACATGGGATGGCTGGAAATAATTGTATGGAGTTTACAGATGAAATTCATGCAATGTTGTGTAAGGAGTTGTAGTCTGTCTCCCACGAGGTTTCTGTGTGAATCCTGCTGAGAATGCAGGTTCTAAGTGTTTATTCAACCTTAGGTTTGGCAAAGAGAAGGTGAATTCTGGTGAGCAGGTCATGGGATTGAAAACCACGGAGGGCTGGGTTATGCTCCTGGCTTTGCCCTTGAGGTAGTGTGATTTTGGGCAATTCTGTGAACTTCTGTTTCTACCTTTTTTCTGTCTTGGGGTGTACATTTTAGAATACAAGCTCTGTAAGACATCGCTCACGTGTACGTGAATTACTTCCTGCAGTGAAACAGTGGCATTTGAGGCTTCCTCAACAGAACCCAAACCTGTATTTTTTTGCTACTCCCCTTTGAAGTAAACTTTTAGGGGGTTTGTTCCTAGGGTGTGTGGCATTTTTTGGTGGTTTTTTTTTTTTTCCAGTAGCATACTAATGGTGTGGGTTTGTTTCAGACGCAGACACAGGTCGAGCAGCAGTTCTTCCTACGGTTCTAGGAGAAAACGCAGCCGCAGCCGCTCGAGGGGCAGAGGCAAATCCTACAGGTCTCAAAGGTCGAGATCAAAAAGCAGAACAAGAAGGTAAGAGTCTTTTCTTAGAAAAAGAATTATTATTTCTCCTGTAAAAACATCCATTTAAAAATCTCTGTGTAGTTGCTGAGCTTGGAATACTCTAGAAATCCAGGTTGCAAGGGATTGTCCTAAACTCCATGTCACTTGAAACTCTTCCTAAGTTGAAATCTTTTAATGTAGGAAATCTTTCAGTTACACTGGAGCTGTTGGTTTGAGGATAAATTCTATATTTGGAATTTGACCAATGCAAAAAAAAATTAACAAAGTCACCTTGATTTAATGATAAACATCTGAAAACTTCTTGTGGGTGTTTTGTTTTGTTTTTTTATTACTGATTTCCATAACTCCCATGCAGAACATTGGCTCCCTCAAGCTCAGACTAAACTGTTGTTTTCCCATCTGTATTTCCCTTGGAAAGAGATGAGTATTTAGTTATGCAGATTTGTCTTAAGAGTTAAAGGTGCCTATGCTGAAAGTTTTCATGAATTGAATTGTGACAAATGAATATTTTCAATAATAAAGTTAACTTAAAATTTTAAATTATAATCAGATGTTGCAAGTTGTATTGTAAAATTTCCTTTGTGCTTTTATAATTCAAAGCAACTCAATTTTTGTGTGGATTTTTCAATGAAAATATTTAAATACAGTTTATCCCTGGATATCAGAATTACTGTTAGCACTTCCTATGGAACTGAAATTAATTATTGAGTGTATCAGGCAGATCAGAGCTTTTTTTTTTTGTTAGGGGATTACAGATCTTCAGCCAGGTCACTTCGTGCACCTGCCCTAAGAATTTAGGTTAAAACCTGTGATTTTCATATACTAAATCAGTAGAGCTGTTGCCTCTACAGGTCGAAAAATTGTTGTTGAAAGCTGTGAATGTTTGACTTTCTCTTATTTGTATTCTCCCAGGACTTATTCACAGCTGTTCACTGTAGTAGTTGCCCGGACCCTTATTGCTGCAGTGCCTTTGTAGTAGCAATTTGGTTATTTCAACTGTCTGATCTCTCTTGGAGTGTATTTACCCCCTGAGCTGTAGACCCTTGATAAGCTACAGCACTCTGTGTAGAAATATTCTTGCAAATATCCACCCTTTCGCTGACAAAATCAGTTTTAAAACAATGAAATGCCAAAAGGATGAGGTGGAAATGAAGGTGCTCTGCAGTACATGGGATACTCAGCACTGGGAACTACGACAACCTGATTTAAACATCTTGTTTTCATTGTAAGGAGTATAAATTGCAGATCTCATTAGACGTGGTCGTCTGGTCATCTTTTTCCAAGGGCTTTACTGATGTAAATTGTCATTGCAATATATGGAAATCACACACCTAAAAAAACTTTGAAAGCGTGACCGCTGTTTATTTCATTTTGTGGAAGGAAACACCGTGCATAAAATGTTTAATGTAGAAAATGTGATGTATAAAATATCCCGGCTTTTCGCTCTGCTAGCGCCAAAGGTATAGCTGCGTGTCACTTGAAATGATGGCACTCTTCACAGACATGATTCTTCAGGGAAAATAGTTACAAATAACGCCCTAAATTATGGCGGAAGAGTCTTTTGGCACCTTAGATGCATCAGACTGAAATGTGAAAAGCATAAAACTAAACCCACCAGGACATATCGAATCCTTTATTGCAATTTTTTCCAAGTCTGCTCTCTGCTCTGATGTTACACTGAAAAGTCAGGAGTTAATCTTATTCCTGGAGAACAGTTAAGCAGGCTGGGGAAAGCTCCTGCTAGAGGCCTGTGTTTTCCCCTGGTTGTGAGCACCGAGGCACTTGTGGCAACGCAAAATAGTTGTGTTGGGTTGTCTTTAGCTTTTGCTAGCTCAAAATCTGTCCCGTGCGCTCGAGGGAAGGTGGGAGCAGCTTTCCTAAGAGGTCTGAGTGCAGTATGATTCTTCAGGCTGGAAAGGAGATCGTGGGGGCAAGAGGGAATATGATAGGGGGTTATAAAAAAAACCAAAACCCAAATAATGGAAAAATAGCACAAAGAGATGATTAAGGAATGAGTGTTTCCTCTCTCCTCCAGTGTAAGACCTGGGGCAGGCAGCAGGTGAATGAAGTCAGCTGGTGGCAGATCCTACTCCACAAAAGGAGATGCTTCTTATATATTGTGTCATGAAGCTGTGGAAGCCCTGATGGCTGGATACAAGAAGTTTAAAGTAATTTAAAGAAGCAGTTGGACAAGAAAAATCCATTTGAGGCTGTTGGCTGCAAAGAGACAATATTTGTCTTGGGAAACGTGTGTACTTGGAGCACTGAAGTAGAATTTTCAAAGTTTGGTGTCTGTAATTTTTTTTTTTTTCGCTTGGGGTGTGTCAGTTTATTTTCATATGGCTTTTAAAGGTAAGTTCTGAAGAAAACACTTAGGTAAACTAGCTAATAAAATGCTCAGAAGTACCTCAGGCAGGCACCTTGTGTTAGTGAAGAGCGTTACCCGCTGAAGTGTCCCCGTTGACCTCCAACTTCTCAACTGCCAGCAGCAGGGAATAAAATATGCTGACCCACCTGAAGAGCAGCAATAAAATGAAATGAGCATCATCTCTATGCAACTTGTGTTTGTCACATTACTGTGGTACCTTCAGAGGTACCACTGGTAGGACCTGAGCAACTCTGAATTTATTTTTTTGTTTGTTTTATTTTTTATTTTCCCCCCATGGGAATGGAACTGACACTAGAAAACCAGTCTCACGTGGGAAGCCGAGGTCCATTACATGGTTTCTTTACATCACTGGGTTTGGTTTTGGTGTAAGTCACGCAGATGGCACAACTTCTGTATCCCATAATGTCTTTTCTCCCCACAGTTCCCCCCCAAATTAAGATGGTTTATTACTCAAGGTGGTGAAAATGTTGGTTAAAAGTCTATGTGACTAATCTAACTGTTTTTTAATAACTCCTCTAAGATAGGTGGTTTGAGTGAATAAGTTACAGAGCTCCAGCTCTGTAAAATACTGAAATACTGGTTTCATTTGAAAAGTTAGGTTTTTATCAGGACATGTTTTAAAAATATTTTGAGTAGTATTGTTTGTAGCCTAAAATGAGTATTTTTTTCCTACTTTATTTTAGAAGATATGAAAACTGGTGCATATTAGAACTATTTTATTTTTGAGACATTTCTTGGAGTCGAAAAAAGTGGGGCTTACTAGTAATGCTATAAATTTAAAGCTGTCCTACAGCAAGATAGTACAATGCAAATGTGACTTAATAAGATCACAAACTGAATTTCAGCAAAACAACCGAGATTTACATTAAATTAGGAATTTTAAAACCGATTTAGTTTGTTTTACTGAGCATTTGCTTAATAACATTTCGCCTTCTTGCAATCTTTTTAAAGACAATAATTCGTCTGTGAAACGCAGGCACAGCCTCGCTGGAAAAATTGAAAGCAACAGCTCACTTTCTGAAACCACACATACAGTGATAGAAAGAAATATTTCAGCTCCGCGAAATTTAATAAATCACCCCATTTCCTAATTTGATCATATTAGATGCTGATGTGGAAGGAGCGTTTCAAATACCATCTCCTCATTAATATACATCAGTCTGGGGAATAGAGCGGAATACTTATGCGGAGATGTCACAGTTACTGTTTCTTAGTTTACTAAGTGGAACAGGTTGATGTGATACCGGGTGCTATTTGTCAATGTCTTGCTAAAATGGTTTGGGTCGAGTTATGGAGTCCAGAAAGACGGCGGCTGATAAATCAAAAGTGGATTGAGTGGACAGGAGGCAGTGATTGATACTGTGACAGGATATGAAGAAAGGAATCTTGATACGAGCATGCACGATATTGAATATGAGAAGGAAAATGGCCCTGGAGTATGGATATTATTCAAGGAAATGAGAATAATAATATCATCTTGAAATTATTGCTGGGTGAAGATTAGGGTAGTTCTTATTAGAATATTATGCTGCTCTGGAATGGAGAAACTCGGATTTCATATAATTTCCATGTGGATGGAGTCCTGTTAATATTTGGAGAGTTTTCACTGCAGTTGTTCTGCCAGTTAGGCTTGTGTGTGGAAACGCTCGCTTTGCATCACGCCTGCGAACGCACATCTTTTAGTTCATGCAGCTTTAAATAGAATTAACCAAAATACCCTAACCTTTATTCCTTGATTTCGTACAGCTCTGTGATTAGAGAGCATTTCACTGCAATTGCCTTGAAATACAGCAAGTTTGTTTCTTATTGTCTGCCAAGTGTTTTCGGCCATTCCCTTTACAGCTACAAACTGCTGCCTTGAGAGATCTTTAATGCAATTCACCTTAAAGATTGGCACAACTAGTACATCTATACCTACCTAAGAGGAGAAAACACCATGCCTATATTAATCCTGTGTGTAGAATTGATGCCCCTGGTCTGTCAGTGAAGGAAGTGTTTGATCAGTGTACTGTTTTGGGTTTTTCCCCCCCCCCAGTTTGTGTGTGGGGATGTGGTTACCTCTCATTTCTTTACCATTCTTCGAGCTTGTTATTGAAAAGTGTGCATCTCATTGCAGTCCAGTGGCAGGGTGACCTACTTCTGGGTGCCTCTGGAACAGACTTGGCTCTCGATACAAAAAAGCAGCTTGTTGGAGTTGCCATTATCCAAGTGACGTAAGCTAGAATTACCGTGCGTTCAGCCCGCGGGGCTTGCCAGGATTCTCCATGTTTAGCACTCACAGTTTGTGGTATTTAAAAATAGGGTCTTCTAGTCATGCAGAGAAGCGTGATGTGAAAAGAGTTACTCAATAGTAGTAAACCTCTACTAGTTTCTTTAAAATAGTGCCATGCTTGCATGCATACTGAATAGTTGGCTTCAGAAATTTAGTGATCTCTAAAGACATTTGAGATCATCAAAATCACTTGCACTGCCTGGTTTATGGCACGTGGCAATGATGGAGTTACACGAGAAGAATTCCCCACCACCCCTTTCTGGATGTGTTTTCCCCACTGCTGCCTCAAAGGCAAGTACCCTACTAACCAGTGCTTACCCTGAAGTTAGAGCTTCTTGCCATTGGGTTTGGTCTGTTCTCCAAAAGTACTGACAAGGGTCAGTCAACTTCTGCCTAAGGGGTTATTTTTTGGTCTTTGAGAATTTCTGTTTGTTTTGGGGTTTTGTGTTAATTTTTTTTGTTTGTTTGGGTGTTGGTTGGTTGGTTGTGGTTTTTTTAGTATCTTCTTAAAAATAAATCCAAACCATTGCTAGGAAATATTTTTAGTGAAGAGTTGGTCGTTGAAATGTTGTTTGTAAGACTTCTCACAGTCATCAAATGCTTTTGTGTTTCCATTATTTGGAATGGTGAACAGGAATGGCTCTGTCTGCACTTAGTCTCTTATTTCCATGCACCACATTATTTTAGTGTCGTAGCATTAATATGTATTTCCAAATTAAACCCCTGGTCTCTCAGATCTTGCAGATGGTAAGTTGAGTCAAGACAAAATCTATACCAGCTTGTGTTCAAAACTTCCTTTTAGGTCCAGACTTTTTTCTGGTTGCCACACACTAACAGAGCTTCTCATGGATTACAATGTAGAGTTGGAATTAGAAACAGCTTCAGGAAGAGTTTCCTAGAACAGCATTGGTCTGAAAAGAAAAGAAAGGCTCTTAGAAGAGAGGAAGATAAATGGGATGTACGTTTTGAGGTAGACATTAATGTCAGCAGCAGTGTCTAGTAGGAAAGATAATGGCAGATAAACAAAGAGCAAAATGGTAAGGGGCTTTGCAAACTAGACTGAGACTTTATGGAGGAACTGGAGGAGCTAAAGGAGAGATAAATTAAATAAAAATGGAATGATGGAAGTAGTGGGCAAAGACCATCACAAAAATAAGATGAATTGGAGTTGTGTGGACTCGGAAGACTGATATTTTATTTTTTTTTTTAAGAATGTTGTGAAGAAAGACTGAGTTTCCTTATGATGCAGGTGTATGGATTGAAGTTGGTCTCAGCGGAAGAGCAGAGGTCTTGCCTATGGAGTAAGTGCTGACACAGCTGATGTTACCTGGTCTGGGGAAAAGGAAGGGCTTAGAGAGGACAGTGGGGGTTCTCTGAATTGGCCAGACATCAGCCCGTATGAGTCTCACTGCCTGATGGGGAGGAGGTGGAAGGAATTGGGGAGTGAAGTTTGAGTAGCGAGAGCAGCATCGACTCGGAGCAATGAGGTGGCTACGGGAGGAGAGGGTACAAACAGGGCTCTGGCCGTGTATCTGCTAAGAGGCAAGGAATGACAAGACAACTGTGAAGGGCAGGGTTGGGAGGGTACTGCCAGGCAGTCCTGAGAAGCTGTCTTAGTCTATAAAAATGCTTTGGAAATGGAGATAAGAATTTTCTGAAGAGAGGCAGATAAAAGCCCCATAAGAAATCAAGCAATGCTATTTACTGGAATATTTATTTTGAAACATTTCTTTTTTTTTTCCCCCCATGACAGTAGTTACTGTTCTTTTAAAGTTTTGATCTGCGTGGGATATTTCTTCATCTGTCCCTGCCATGCAAATTACCTCACTCACATGCAACTGCCCGCAGAGACCCTCGGAATTGTGTGAGGAATTGCTGTAAATATCACACGTGTGTCTCTCTTCTTACTGGTGGTGAGATTTGGAGTCTTTGCCCCCTTCAAATGTATATTGAATTCAGATATTGCAGTATTTCTTTCATTAAACTTCAAATAAAGGCTTGGGGCAGGGAAGAGCTAGTGAAATTCTGATTACCAACTTGGGTCACCTGATCGTTTAGGTTTTTGGTGGCTGGTAACCACAGATCCCGTTTCTTCTTTTTCCTTGCAATGAAGCAAAGCCCACATTTTTTTTTTATTTAGGATCTTGTTGCTTTACAGATTGTATCACCAATGGTCTCTCAAAATATTTCTTTAGCTCTGATAACTGACTTTTTTTTTCAAAAGGAACTTAACAGTTTGTCTGTGTGACTATGCTGGAGAGAAGACAGAGGTGAAGCAGCAGCCCTGAAGATGTCCTAGAGCAATAACCCACCAATGAGCACATTACCAACATCTAATTGACCACTTTGGGAAATTAAGGGCCCTTGGCATTGCCTTATGAAGTTTAAGTTATCAATAAGGCCAGATAGCTGCTAGTGACAGTTGCTTTGATGCCTTTCATTGGTGTGTGTATGTGTGTGTGTGTGTATATATATATATAAACAAAAACAAAGCCTTAAAGAAGAGAGGAATGCATAAGTGCTGGTCATTTACAGCTCAGGAGTGAGTCTAATTGCCTGTAAACTTCTTTTCCTAAAGCAGTCCAGGTGTTATGTACACAGAACGTGTTTTAAGTAAATCTTCTTACTACTTCTAAACCCTTTTATTTCTCTCTTTGCAAAATGTTGGTGTTTTTTCGTGTTTCTTTTTCTTTTTTTTATGCTTCAGTTTTCTTCTAGAGAACAAGTACTTGAGAAGACAAGAAGGATGATTCCCCTTAGCAGAGAATTGGCTTTTTCATTTCGATGTGTCTATATTCTAGACTATTATGTATTTGTATTTATTTTTTTTTAATGCCCTTTGTTTTTATCTGTTACCAAAGCTCCAGCTGTGAAATAGGATCTCTTATTTTCTGCTGCAGAGCTCACGTTTCTGGAGGCAGAGATGTAAACCAACATATAGCAGATGTCTTAAAGATGCTCTGGTAGTATAAGCATAATTGTCTGCTATATAAACTGCTTCTGCTTCCAGTGTTACTTTCTAGAACGCGATTATCAAAAGGAGTAATGGAATATTATAGAATTTAGTAGAAACTTTTTGCTGTTTATTCCAATGTTCCGCTCTTTCTAATTCTAATAAAAAAATATGACAATAGCAGAGTCTAGTTTAAAAAGAAGCAGGCGAAAAACAGGTGTATTTGCTGAAGAAGTGTTTCTGTTTTCTGTGGGACTTACCAGGATCTAAAACAACCTCAGCAAGAGCAAGAGTTACACGGTAAGAGCAGAAAACCAGCAGCTCTCAGCTCCACGGGTTTCAAAAATTCAGCCTGGATTTGACTGACCGTGCTTAAGTCAGCCTTGCTGGGGGGGTGTGTGCCAGAGTTAAGGTTCCATGGACAACCCTAATTCAGCTTCCCACTCCTCTTGCTTCCACAGCTTCCTCTTCATGTTTACCTATTAATAGGTAGGTTACCATCGTCCTTCTTAATTATCCCTGCCTATTACTCCTGTGTTATTTTATTTGAGTTTCATGAGGGGCAGTTATAACAAGACTGCTGTTCTTACAACCAGCCACCTTGGGTCAGGGGGCAGCAACATTTGAAGTGTGCTGTGCTTTTTTTCACACTGGAGGTTAAATACGTTGCTAGAAATACAGCAAGTCCAGGGAGAAATTAATTACCAGAGAGATAAGAAGTTGTTCATCCACAGTGTCCTGCCTTTGTGGCTGGGAGCTGGTCTGGAGCTTTGTGTGAGCCAGGGCCTGGGGATTACTGCTGTTCTCAGCTATGTTTGTCTCAAGGTGTTCAGGTTCTTTGCTCGGAGCTGTGCCGAGTGCTGTTCAAAACCCAGCTTTGTGGGAGGTGCTGACTCTTGCGTCAGAGGATTTTTTTGGTGTTGGTTTGCTTTTTAGAGATGATCTCTTCTGTTTAAGTTGACATATGCACCCTGGAATCCTTTGATTGCTGCCTGTGTCCAGGATTTCAGCTGCAGCCACTGCTCGGGAGCAGGGCATTGCTGTCTTCCTGAGTAGGACAGTTGCTGCTGCATTTTTTTGTACAAACACATTTTATCCCATATAAATCTATTGTTCTTCCAGATCCAGACAGGCAGCAGCCAGGTTCTGTTGTTCTTGTGACCAAAGTGTGCTTTGGGAGAGAGTTCATGCCAGATTAAGCTGGTTGAAACTGGGGTACCATGACACTTTCCTGACTGTACCTCCGTCCTGCTGTGCCTGTTCTTCTCCCACTTCTTTGCTTCAGGACAGTTTTGTGTTGTCTTCATCACGGCACGGTAGGGATTGGCAGGGCCCTCTGGAGATGCTCTGGTGTCCCCCCCCTGCTCCATCCAGCAGGGGCACCCAGAGCAGGGGGCCCAGC
>WTSP01023167.1:0-17768 GCA_025331215.1 Actenoides lindsayi | reverse complement strand
TCCCTGACGGATCTTTTCGCCGCGATTCCCTTTTCCCGATGCGGACTTCCCTGTACTGGAGCGGGTTTCCTCGGCAAGCTTATATGAGATTCAAGACGTTTCAACGTTTTTGCTATGAAGAAAAGTTACAGTTGCTATCTTTAACTGATAACACAAAAAATTTAGTGATTTATCAGGTTTTGACATAAATATTAGTATATAATTAAAGCTTTTCAAATGTAATATCTCTAGTAGATGTATAGTTAAAATATAGATGTCTAAGTGTGACATTTAAACAAAAAAACCCTTCAAGTAGAGTAAGTAATTTGGACTGTGCTGTTTACAAACACCATCATTTTCAGCAAAACACGTTCTAAGTGGCTTGACTAAGCTGAGCCCAAAATAAGTGTTTAACATTTATTAACCTGTTTTGTGAACTGATTATTTAATAACATGTTCATGATGTTTTGCACTGCTTGACTTCTGATCCTCTGCCTAATTTTTTAGAAGCAGTACAGTTTTTGCAAGATACATCTTTTCCTGATTATCACAGGAGCATGTTAGGACACTTTGCATTACTTATTTAACACAATATGAAAAAAAACAAACAAAAAAAAACAAACAAACAAAAAAAAAAACCAAAAAAAAACAAACAAAAAAAAACCCCAAAAAACCCCCGAAGGATTATTTTAAAGGCATTTGTGGTGAGTCTTCCAGGTGGAAAAACTATTCTCTTCGACTACATCTTCACTGACCTAGAACCCTCTCAAGTTGAATCTATACTTCATCCTGTCTTTGAGACATAAAAAAAAAGGAACTGAAACCATTAGAAAGGCAGGATTAGAGCACAAAGTAAGAACTAAAGGTAGGGTAGAGAGCCATGCAACTTTGTTATCAAGGAGTAGCATCTGAAAAAGAAGGAAACAGTGTCATAAAAAGGGAAAGCTCATGGAGAGACTAAAAGTTGATGAAGTAGTTGTGGAGCATTAATTTTTTCAGTAGTATACAAACATTTACAAATACAAAGACTCACAAAGATATGGAAGAAAGTCAGAGGACACCTGACATACAACAGAGTAAGCAGAAATGAAGAAATCCCAAGAAGATAGGTCAGTATAGACTACACAGAACAGCACAAGCACCAGAAGTTTCTGGAGAGCATTGATGATAAGTTCCTACCATGGATAAATAAGGAGAGATATAGTCTGCTGAACCATATACAAACAAAGAAGCACTTATCAAGAATCTGAATGCTGGAAGCAGCTTTGGCTGCAGCAACCTGATAGGTACCCCCTTCTCCTCGCACCTGGCACACTGTGTTTCCAGGATGATGACACCATTATGGAAAAGAGAGGCAAAACAGCACATGGGACATTCCAGACTGCAAAACCTGTGATGCTCTGCTGGTCAGGAACGCCTCACTCAACTCTTGCTCAGATCTGACTAACACACAGCCCATGCTAAGGCCTGATGTATCCTGGGAGCTGGAGAATTATGTTGAGAGGAATGTCATGAAGTTCAACAGAGACAAACCAGTCTTTCTCCTGGAGAGGAATAACCCCATCCACCAGTACATGGTGGGGGACAAAATGGTGAGAAGATGCTTTCCAGAAAAAGATATGGGTGTCCTGAAGGACACTTGTTTACCACAACAGAGTGAAGTGCCCTTGCAGCAAAGAAAACCAAGTGCATCCTGAGCTGCATTAGGAAGAGCATCACCAGCAGATAGAGGGAGAGGATCCTTCCTCTCTACTCTGTCATGGTGACACACATGTGGAGTACTGTGTCCAGTTATAGGCTCCCTAGTACAAGAGAGATATGGACATGCTGACACAAGTCTAACAAAGGGTCACAAAGGTTATTAAGGGACTGGAACATCTGACATAGGAGAAGCATCTGAGAGAGCTGGTATTGTTCAGCTTGGAGAAGAGAAGTCTTACTGGAGGACTTTTCCATGTGCACAAATACTCAAAGGCAAGCAATAAAGAAAACCAGTCCGTGCTCTTCACAGTAATATCCAGTGACAGGAAAAGAAGCAATGTGCACATACTGAAATACGGTAAATTCTGCTTAAACATAAGAAAAAAAACCTTTTAATGCAGCATCAATCGAACATTACAGCATATTGCCCTGAGAGCTTATCAAGGCTATCTCCATCCCTAGAGATGTTCAGAAACAACTGGACACAACCCTGAGCTACCTGTCCTGGATGATCCCGCTCTGACTAGAGCTAGACTGGGTTGGATAAGAAGATCTCCAGAGGTGCCTTCCTATCACAGCCATTCTGCTATTTTGTTATTCAATGGCTAGTCCACACTCTGATATATAAGAAAAGCAGTATCATAGACACAAAGCATACCTTAGAATATGATCTCTAAGTGGGTATTGGATCCAAGACTAATATGTCATTGTTCAAATTTATAAGACCCAATTATATACAACTTCAACTCTGGAGACCCCCTAAGTTTATTCCTCTTGCAGCTGGAAGACCATCCATATAGCGGCTTTTGCAAAAATGCTGAGAGAATAGAATTTTACCTCAAAAAATTTGGGTTAGCAAAAGAACAGGTTGGAAAGGATATCTATTGACCTGAGAACGACTATTGGACCACAATAGTGGATCAAGTTAGGAATAATTGTCATTTACCTTTATATTTAACTAGAATATTAGGTATTTCTATTCCTTCTATTTTCTGCCAGATAATATTTCCTGTGTGCCAGGATGCATAAGATTGCTGAGCACTTCCATGGCTTACAGAATTTGAAGTACCTTCAGAATTTGTCTTCAAATCATTCTGTGCCTGGCACTTCATTAAACACAATGAACACTTCAGCATACCAAGGCCCTAACAAACACTAATACTTATAGAATATATCTCAAAATAGGTAGGAACTGAATGAATCATGCAATTTATTAGCACTTATTGAACTGATGACCATGTAAAGTAAACCTCTCCTCAGAGGGCTCTTTATCTGCCCTCAGGTACATTTTAAACCTTCACTGTGTCTGTATCTTCATTAGATACAAAATACAAAACAGTAGCAATGGCATTTCAATCTCCACATTGATCATATGTCTTATCACTGCCTGAAAGAAACACATTTACAGAAGAGAGAACTGTGCTTAATGAATCTTTCCTCCCTCTGAAAGCTCTGCCAAAACCGTGTGTGTTCTTTGTGATGTGAACATCTATAAAAATGAATCTGACATTGAAACAGTATCAGCACTTTGTTTCACATACAGGAAGGAAATAGCTGTCCAATGACAAAGACTTGCAGTCAATAACAACTCCCTTAAACAGGTTTCAGAAAGTTGGAATGTCCTACATCCCACTTTTCAGTATCTTGATGTCATTATGTCTCCAGGTCTCTCTTTTCACACACTCAGCTCAGAACCTTGTTTTTCTGGTAGAAAATAAACATTAAGCCAGCATAAGAATGGAATTTTTACCCTTGCAAAATGTAGTATTGGAAAATGTATGCCTAAATGTTAAAAGAATTCTGTTCATCCGAGCAGAAAATCCAGTTCAAACAAAGGTTCCTATTGCAAATTTCGAATCCAAGGTCCTACTACTTTTATTGTCCTTCCACTATCATTGTACTGGTCTTTGCTTTAGACAATGTCTATGATTTTTAATTCTTTCATATTTCAATCTTTTCAGAAGACTTCAGAATTTTGAGAGCTTTTTTCCTTCTTCATCACACAATGAAATGGTTATATCCCTATTGTCACTTTTTTTTTTCATTTATGCATTAAGAATGAGTTTCTCTTGATGTCACTGATCACAGTGTTTGAAAAAGTAGTTTAAGGACTAATACTACATCGTGCTTTATCAACAGTCACTGATATATAAGCTGTTAGCTCCTGCAGGCCCCCCAGAGCTGCATTCTTATTAGAGAAGAAGTGTGGAAAAGCTGTGTTCTCTGTGGTCATTGTATCACTCCCTCTCTTTTTCTTAAGAACCATTTACATTACTGCACAAAACAGTTGTTATAAATAAACAAACAATATGTGTGACTCGTATTAAAGGACATTAAGGCATTGAATTCAAACTCCGAAATTCACCCCCTTGTTGTATGAAGTTACTATTCCAGTTTTCAGTTTGTGACAGGGTCTTTAAAGACAGACTTTAGGTATTAATTTGCTGGAGTGCAGGAGTTCGGGTTTTTTTCTTTCTCTTTATGTTGTTATAATGCTGTGAAGCTTTATTTGTGCTTGTATGAACCAAAGCTACTAATATGACACTATCCTTCAAACCCTATTTTCTTTATTCTCATTATAGCCTTGTTATCAGAGTTTGACTGAGCTTGTCTCAGAAAGGAAGCTATTGCTCTTCAGTTTCAAGCAAATGGAAGTAGTCACATGGAAAGTTATTCTCCTTCTTCATCTTATGTAATATTTGAGTCTCAAGAGAGTACAGCACTTCCAGACTATTAACATATCTGCAAGCCTTCTACAAGTATTTACTTATGGGACTACAAGGATTTACTTTACTGAGATGGAAACTGAGTCTGAAACTAAAACCAAGAGCACAGCAGAGTAACACAGCAGCAGATTTACATGTCCACTTGTTAAGCATCCATTCTAGTACGGACATCTCCAGTGCCCATTACTTCCTTATGCAAATGCTCGAGCAAAGAAGTGGGGAATTCTTCAATTCTTTGTTCCTAGCAGTGTCTTTTCTTAATTCTCTTAACAGAGACCTGAGGAATATAAGTTTGCATTCTGTCTAATTCGCTAGGTTTTTTTAATCTTAATCCTTGCCAAATGATATAATAAACCTCACTACATGAAGTTCCTTTTCTATGCAGTCAGATACAATTCTGCATGGGGAGCTGTCAGACTCTGTGTCTGTGCATATATGTATTTGCATATATTATTATTATTATTACTATTATTATTTTGAAATATTATTGCAAACAGAATGGAACCTTGTGCTTTGCTTTAACCTTTCCATAGAAGTGAACTATTGCAATACCCTGACAATGATACTTCAAAGAAAAACAACCTTCCTGCATTCCTCAAAAGAAAGGCTTGCTTTTACACTCTCTGAACACATCTGTAGAAAGATCAGCATAAATAAATAAAACTAGTCATATAGATTCTGTTCAAGAATGCCTGTGAAAGAAAAAAATAACCTGGAAGACTGAAATCTACTGTTCTTTAGCAAACTTTTTTTGAGCATCTTGGCAGTGAGTACTATAGGACAAAATTTCATTTTGCAATAATTTTTTTTTTTTCATTTTCAACTTCCAATTTTCTACTTTTCAGTTAACCAAACATACCCTTGAAAACCCCAAACAATTTGTGTTCATACAAAACTTTTTACACTCATTAAAATCTACTAATTTGTCTCTACCTGAATAATCAATAACCTAAAGTCTCAGTAATCCATAAAATAGAGGTAGATTATTTTTAAAGTTTTATTTTTTATCTCTTCAAGAGCTGCAATATCTTATGACAATCTTACAAGTACTTCACCTCTTCAGAGCCGAGAGAAATCAACGGAAATTTATATGAAATGTATTACTATTTATGATAAGCCATAAAGAAATCATGTATGAAAAATGTTTATTTGAAAATGATTGATCTTTCTGACTTTTTAAATGATGAAAGTGTCTTGTATATTACATGTAATTTTGTTGATAATATGTTGTACATTTCTACAAATACATATAAAATGTTATACAAATTAACTGTCTGTGAAAGTGATTGTCAGCACCTAGAACTTAACAATAAGCATTCTCACTCTAATGCATACTTGGAAAAGTTTCAGTTTGAGTATTTCATATAATTTAAATTAGCTATGAAATACAACAGAAATGAGAATCAGTAAGTTGTAGTATACATAAAATATATATAGTATAGTGTATATATATATATATAAATGCTATCAGCACTTAAAACTGTGCTTTGGAAGAACAGAATTCCTTCAGAAGCCCTATCAAGAAAGTATTTCTGATACCAAACTTTAAGTATTTCTATGAAAACTGAAGAATGTCTATTCAGTATCTGTGCTGAGAAATTTTACATTAGCAAACTCAAACTTCTTCCATTTTGAAATTTTCCATGTAGGAAAATTTAGATACTCAGAGATGTCTATACACATCTATACTTGAATACCTGAACAACTCCTTATACTAAAAACAGGGCCTGAATATTCAGTTCAGTGGTGTCACAGAAGCTTGCATATTCCTTTCTAGTGCTAAACAATCATTGTCCTCTGTCTACAGACCTTTGTACTGTCATTAACCACTTTTATGTCTCTTTCTGTACTGGTTCTCCCTAAATTGCATCTTTTTACTCAAATACCCTTGTGACTGTTGGGTTCTCTAAACATGTAATCAGAATACTTAATCCAGATGGGGTCAGCTTGCTACTACGCTACTTGAAAATAACCAAAATCAATCCAGCAACTTAATCTAACTACAGATAGTACCAGTACTCTTTTCATCAAACTTGGCCTTTGGAGTGAATCACCTAAGTTCTCCTCTACACAATGTGCTGGCTGCATGCAGTCTGAAGGGGATCTAGGAGCTCAAAAGCAAATAATCGGCAATTCTGGACCAGGGTAACCTTCCACAGTCTTCTCTGTTGCTGGAACTTCTAACTGCATGATAACTGTGGCTTTAGATTTATTAAATGTCATTAACTGCAATGTGTGCAAGTTAGTGTTTGCCATGACACTAGCACTTTTCAGCCATCTCTAGTACTCCCACTATATGTTTTTATGTGGACATCTATCCCACAGTGTTGCAGCAGCAAGTCTCCAGGTGGGGTGAAATCTGTTTTATTTGGGCACCCACCTTTGACATACATATTTTTCCTGTAGGAAAAAAAATTAAACTTTTCTATGTAGACAGATGAATTAAGCAGTTACTTCTGAGTATCACAGAGGAAGATCCTCTATAGATATATTTAGATACACAAAATTAGCATCTGGATGAGTTTTAATTAGCAGAGAGTAGAAAATTTCAGACAAACAGAAATAACTGTCTATTTTCCACTGTACTGTATTGCTCTCTAAACTCCTTTCACTAGTTATTGGTAGATCTTCTTTGACTTTAATGGCAACATAAATACCTAGATAGATGTAGAATTGTACACTGAGACAACTAAATTTAATTAACTGCAATCAACACCTACAATCTACAACTTGGGAGCTGAACCCAGGGCCCAAGTACTAGGAAAAGCTGCTTAAGAATGGGATTAAACCCTTGTAACATTTAGATGTATACAAGGAAGATATCAGCTTGAAATCTTGTCAATAACCCGCAGAAAGGTTTCGATTCCAGATGGATTTGAAGAGCAAACCAAGATTCAAAGGTTTCTCTACAGTTAGTGCAGAGGATTGTTGTTGATGGTGTTCATAGTGATGGATAAGGAACAGTAAAGTGGAAAAAGTAGGAACTGGCGACTACAAATGCTGATGTATTACTGGTAGAGAAAATAAAATAAATTATATTGTAAAACTGCTCAAAACTAATGTAGTTCGCCACTTAAAATCATCTTGTACTCTGCAAAGTTTATAACATCTTAATTTGATCACAGTTTAATACTTTATCCTGGGTGTTTTATGTCTAGAACATCTTACACAAGCTTTGCCCTAATTACCTAAAATAGTTCTCCCATAGTAATGTAAGGATTACAATTTTACACCTACTGGATTAAGAAGCCACAACAGCAGCCTGTGTATGTGTGATTATTTCCTCAAACTGGATTTTAAATCATTTTAAAACAGGCTTAGTCAGTTATTGTAACTGGAGGGTTTTTTTTGGTTATTATTGTTACTTGTTACTCCTCTTAGCAATTCAAATAGTCATTTTCTGTAATTTTATGTACTGTTCAGATTGTCCTCTTTCCAAATTTAACTTACAAATATGTGACGAAAAGCGTTCTATAGAATTAGAAACTTTTCCATAACATTTCACATTAACATGTTGTAAAATTATTTAAAGCATTGTAATTTCCTGCTCTGGTCTGAATAAACTGAGTGCCAATATCTAAAACAGACACTGCCAACCACTAAACTAGTGGCAGAGATAGGATAGGAACTCTTTTGTTCTCAGCCCAAGAAAAAAGCTTTCTGTATGAGTGGCAAAAGTTTTTAACTCATGAGCTTGTGATGTCTGCCTCTGGTTTCTTTATCAACATTTTCTTCTTTATTGCCTCCTCTAAATCTATCCTTTCCAGCTCTGCTGTTGAAATTAATTTATCATGCCAATTGCCTCTCTTTAGACCCTTAAACTGATATGTCAGTCCCCTGCTTACAGCCCTAACAATGCCTGATACTCCATCCTGAACCTGATACTTCAGAAGTGTCCAGACTTTAAAGTGACGATGTCTACCTCTCAACCTATACTTGTTTTACAGACAATGGAGAGAAATAGTTACAAATAATAAATACTCACCTGAGCTCTTTCTGAGTGACATTACTGGAAAAGATTCTTCACATCTACAAGTGCTTTCTGTCTCCATCAGTTATAAAGAATATTTAAAGTAGTTATCACAGACGCAGATGCCTGCAATATAGTTATTTTCTTGTATTTAAAAAAAATGTCACCCCATCTTATTTCTCTGTCAAAGTTGCCTGAGCAGAGTAACTGACCATCATTTCAGAGACCCAGATGTATATGGAAATCCATATGGGTCTAGCCTCTCATTGTCACAGGTACCTATGGGAGACCTGTGACCTTCTGCAGCAGCTGCTGGCAGCCAAGATCCTGGCCTGTGCAGACTCTCGGATAACTGTGGCCTCTATAGGCAGCTGAACTGAGCCCAGTCAATCTCCCTCACTTCCACTCCTGTAAATGTCTTGAATACTGCATTCAGTGAACATACAAACTGTGATGAGTCCCTTTCCTCTTTCACCAGCTAGCCCAGATCCAGATTTTGCTGTGCAGCCTCAAAATGAAAATATGTTCTCCTTCCAATATCTGCTGAGAACTGACTTCATTTTGTTTAACTTCTCCTGCCCTTTAGTCCTCAGTCTAGTCACCACTTATGCAGCCATTAAATTAATATAAAACTAGAAGCAAAAGATGAATAAAAAGTCTGTACACATATATTACATACATCATGCTCCTCATACATCTTTTAATATAAAAAATTCCATGGTCCCATGTTCCCCATTTTGTCCCTTCTGTCACCTTGCGTCAGATTATGACAAATCAAGAACATAAAATCGTTGGGGATTTTATGAGTTCAAGTCTTTGCCCTTGAAACAGGTCAACTATATATGGCACTAAAATAAAAACAAAGCCAAAAACAATGGTAGTGATTTCTAGCATTGTAAAAACTGTGCAAGGTCTTGAACCACCAGACCACATGAGTCATGCACTAGCTTAAAGATAGGCACTCAGGTCAAGGTAACAAGAACATCCTACTTTTTTCTGTTATATGCACCCGTTCATTGCAAAGGAATACTCATACACAAGCCCATGAGCATCAGCAGGAGCAGTAGTGCAGATGATCACTATAGTGACATTTTTAATATTAGTCATTTATTTAGTATTCAGAATTGTTTGGCTCTTGAGGATTTTCTTGATAGATATTAAAGAGAGAGACTACAGCAACACATTTCAAAAAAAGATTGTTTCTTGAGGCACTTTTATTTCATTTTTAATTCAGTTTATTTCAATGATACAACTAAAAATCTTACAAGCATTGTTTCATAGAAGCAATGCTTTTTACTTCAAAACACTGAACTACCATCATTAGGGTTTTTTGCATTTTGTTTTGTTTTTTATCTTTTTTTTCTTTTTATTTTTCATTTAGAATATCTGTACAGAAGTGGCTTATCAATGAGAGGAAAGAAAAATATATCAATATTTCCCTGGGCTAATTCCTGACCCTGCTGAAGTCAATGGCAGAATCCTAAATGTCTTCCATGAAATTAAGATCTGACCATATTTTTCTTTGGTTTAAGAAAATGTGTCGATATTAGGCATTTGGTCTTTTCTGTGAAAGATCCAGTCACAGAAGTGGTCTAAAGGGAGCTTCCACAGTCTTTTTCCCACTCCCAATGCAACAGAGCTTTCCATTATTGTCTGTACTCAGCAATATTTTGTTTCACAATTATTTCTGGTGGTTTTAGTATCTTTAAATATGATACCAGAAAAAAAAGAGTGATAGAAATATGGAAAATTAGATATATAGTAGAGCTCTTAGGCATAATGTGGTTGCTTCATATAGCAATTTTTTTCTGTTTGAAATTTCCTTGGAAGTCCTGCCCAGCCTCTGGCTGCCACTACAATAGATTACAGATATCATAAGTACTCTACTGTATCTGTCAGCTCCATACAGATGTCTCAGACATTTGAGGTCCTCTGAGGTGGCTCTGATGCCTGTGTCTGGACAGGTGAGTCACAGTACTCACTCAGGAAGGTTTCTGTGCAGACACCTCTAACTGGGGATCCAAGCTTTCCTGATCCTCAGAGCTTGATTCAGCTGTTCACACTCAGTTACTCCATGGATTGTCTCAGAGCACTGTAGTCATCTTCAGGGCACCCAAGGTAGCCCCACAAGTGTCTGGTAGATATAAGATACAGCTTGCAAAAGACTAATACCCTTCTACAACCATAGAGAGAGGTGAGGTAGGATATCCAAAGACATGTCCATTGGCCCTAGAAAATTATGTATGGACTAATGAATTGACCCTTACATTTACAATCCTGCCAAGGGGAACTTAAACATCTATAGTGGGATTCAGTTGACAAACATTGGTAACTGATGCCGTGCAATACATTCATGCAATAAATGCTAGTAGATATCACAAGGAACCTACAGAAAAACCTCACTTGTTTATATTGACATCTGTAGGTGAACTAGAGTGCCCAGCAGTGCTAAAATTATCATAGATGTGTATAGCAGGTAACCAAAACCTTCAGTTTTATTACCCTGGGCTGGTTTCAGATGAGTTAATTTCTGTCCTAGTAGATAGTACAGTGCTGTGTTTTGGATTTAGGATGGAAGTAATGTTGATAACACACTAATGTTTTAGTTCTTGCTAAGTGGTGTTTACAGTAAGTCAAGGACTTTTCAGCTTCTCACATGACCCTACCAGCAAGGAGGCTGGGGATCCCAAGAATCTGGGAGGAGACACAGCCAGGACAGCTGACCCAAACTGGCCAAAAGAGTATTCCATACCGTATGACATCATTGCTCAGCATAAACTAGGGGGAAAGCTGGACAGGGGGCTGCTGCTTGGGAACTGACTAAGTGTTGGTCAGGATGTGGTGAGCAATTGCATTGTGCATCACTTGTTTTGTATATTCTATTATTATATTTCTTTATTCTTTTCCCCTCCTATTAGATTGTCTTTATCTCAACCCATGAATTTTACTTCCCCCCCCCCCCAGTTCTCCCTCCTATCCCACCGGGAGGAGAGAAAGTAAGCAAGTATCTGTGTGGTGTTTAGCTGCCTGCCAGGTTAAACCACACCACCTGTGGGGACTTACACTGAGATTAGAACTGCTCAAATAAACATGGCAAGTGCTGCTTTAAATTAACTGTGCCATATCTACCAGCAACTGCTGCAACTGAGGCTACATCAGGGTAGCTCCTTTCAGTTCCATGTAGACTTGGATTCTATTATTTGTGAGTAAATTTTTTTGTGGAACTGAATCCTGATCCTATACATAGAAACCTATTTCTAACTGCAAAGGTATCACATAATCCTACGATAACCTTTTCAAAAATAAACTTGCTCATTTTAGCAGTGGACTTCAGGAAAAGTCTATGCAATGATAATATCAGGTTACATACATCCTGGAATAACTTCTTTTTCCTATTGACTTTAAAAGAAGGCAATATGAATATTAAAAATGCAACATAAATGTCTAAAGTTAGCTGATGTGCATTCTGCTTTGGGTTCCTATTTTTTCCCTTCTGCTCTTCACAGTGAGTTTTATTACATATTTACTAGCTTCTGATATTGTTCTTCCTTATTTCTTTGATAAAGCCTAAAATCTAATGCTTTTAATTTATTTTAATAGAATTTTTATAGTATTTTGCTTCCTAATCACACTACTAATTTATTTTGTAAATTTTCAAGTTATGCAGTGATATTTTACAAAGCAAAACCCAGAAACTTTCTAATTAAAATATCTTTGCACGAAAGAGTTCAATCTTTTTTAAAGCAGACATTATACTGTCTGCTGTCTCTTTGATCAATCATACAATATGTGATCCTCATTCTGAGTTGATCAGTAATTTTCATGTCTTGTATTATTTTATTAATTTGAAAAGTTTTAGGATTTGTGCACCGAACTATTTCTTAGAGATTTAAAAGCTTGATAGAAATTATTTAACTCGCACAATTTATATAGACTTGATTGCCTTATCCAACACAATTTTGAATTATGGGAAATTCACCTCAAGGCTGCACCTGTTTTGGACACCTCAATACAAGAAAGACACTGAGGTGATGGAGCAGGTCCAGAGAAGAGCAACTAAGTTGGTGAAGGGCCTGAAGGAAAGTCCTATGAGGAATGGCTGAGAAAACTGGGGCTATTTAGTCTGAAGAAGAGGTAGCTGAGGGGAGATCTTATCGCTGTCTAGAACTACCTGAAAAGACATTGTAGAGAGGTAGGTGCTGGTCTCTTCTCACAAGTAACTAGTTGTAGTGGGTCTGGCTGAGATGCTTTTCCCCATCCAGCCCTCGTGCTGCAGTACTGGGAGCTAGAGAGTGTGGATAACACACCCGTGTTATGACTGCCAGTGCTCACATGGCACCAGAGGCTGGGGGGGCAAGATGGGGGAGGGGATACAGCCAACCTGAGCTGACCAGTGGGATATTCCATACCATATGACGTCCGCTCAACAATAAAGGGAGAGGGCAGGAGGAGGAGGTGGGGGCATTCGGCTTGTCCTCTGAGCAACTTCTACGTGTTCTGGAACCCTGCTTCCTGGACTCAGCCCAACATCACCTGCAGACGGGAAGTAGAGAATAACATCATTGTTTATCATAACCCACAGTTCTTTTTTTCATCTTATTCTCTCCCTGCGTGCCATGCTGATAGAGGTTGGAGGGAGTGATAGAAGGGCTTGATGGGCACCTGGTGCCCAGCCAGGATAAACCCACCACACTAGTGATACAACAGGGAATGGCCTCAAGCTGCACCAGGGAAGGTTTGAACTGGACATTAGGAAAAATCTTTTCACTGAAAGGGTTGTCAGTCATGGGAACATGCTGCCCAGGGAGGTGGTTGAGTCACCATCCCTGTATGTGTTTAAAAGCCATACAGATGTGGTGCTTGGGGACATGGTTTAGTGCTGGACTTAGTAGAGCAGAGTTAATGGCTGGACTCAATGATCTTAGGGGTCTTTTCCAACATAGATTATTCTATGAAAGAGAGAAGACTATTTCAAACAATTTAGTTTCACAATGGAATGATTTTTCATGAGTTAAAGCACAAGAAAGAAAGTCAATGTTAGTTCTGTGGGAATATTGATTCCAGGTTCCATTCTGAAAGACTACAAAACTCCACTATGTATATGGTGGGTTGACCTTGGCTGGATGTCTGGTGCTACCAAGTTGCTCTATCACTCCACCTCCTCAGCTGCACAGGGAAGAAGAATATGACAAAAGGCTGACAGGTCAAAATAAGGACAGGAAGATCACTCTGCAATTACTGCCATAGGCAAAACAAGCTCAACTCACAGAAATTAATTTCACAGAATCACAGAATGGTAGGGTTTGGAGGGGACCTCTGAGGATCATCTAGTCCAACTCCACTGCTAGTGCAGGTTCTCTTAGGTCAGCCTGCACAGGAACATGTCCAGGTGGGTTTTGAAAGCCTCCAGAAAAGGAGACTCTACAACTTCTCTGGGCAGCCTGGTCCAGTGTTCTGTCACCCTCATAGGAAAGAAGTTTTTCCTTGTTTCCTATGTTTAGGTGGAACTTCCTGTTTTCTAGTTTGTGTGCCTTACGCCTTGTCCTGTCAATAGCCTCTCTCAGAAAATGCTTGCAATCTGGAAGGACTGGGGCCAAAGCTACCCCAGAAGAAATAAACTGTAGCTGAAGGCTCTGAAGCTGTTATCACATGACCTCATTTGCTTATCTTTTTGACAAAAACACTTTTGTTAAATTTGCCTTGTATCTACGTGAATTTATGCAACTTAACAGAGTTCTCTTTTAAATGAATAGACATATGCTGTCCTAAACTGGAATGATACAGAGAGAGATTATGACCTTGGCACACCAGATATCTGTCCTAGTAAATCTCTGGCAGCAAATTATAAAAGAAGCTGTTAAAATTGTTCCTGGGGCAAAGCAATACATATGAACCTTTTTTAAAATATATAAGTAAATCAGCTTTTTTTTTTTTTTTTTTTTTTTTTTTTTTTCCCATGCTTATTAATGGAATTGGAGAAAAATGAGAGTGGTTATATTTAGGAAATGTTGGTAAAACATACTTTATAGTTCCTTTTGTAAGAAAGTAACAGGAAGTGGTTTGTACACCTCCATGCAACTTGTTACTGCTTAGTTTGGATAACTATTTAAATTAAACTTGACATTAAGTAAATAAGTATATTTGGACATAAGTATATTTGGACAGTCTTCACTTACTGCTGATACTAGCAACTGTCACTATTACTGTGCTTATTTATAATTTATTGACCTGAATCTCAGCCCACATACACAATGAAACTCCTCTAGCATGTCCCATCAGATTGCATGTCTGGGGCTAAAGGATGATTACCAAGTGCAAATTATTTGAATGGGATGTACCACTGTAATATATTTCCTTGATGGATCTCCCATAAAGCTCACAGCTGGCATAGACTGAGGTCGTGGGGATGTTATTCAAGTTAAGGATTCCATTCTTAGATTCAAAATCTCTGGAATCTGGCTTCATTGTACTTACAGGAAAAGCATAGCAATGATCCTAAAAATAGGAATCCAAATTTAATACTTTCCATATAGAGTATATAGTGCCTTTCAAAATCACAAAGGAAAACTGTCTCAAATTAGAAAAGAATAAAACATAGTATATATGCATTATGTATGTTCATGAAAAGAGAAAGTAGGAAGGATGTTTCACACCGTAATGGGTGGTTCCGCAGAAAACAGTTGCAAGAAAAAGGAAGGAAACCTGTGTAATCAGATAGTAGGAAAACTTAAAGAATATGAAAACAGTCATAACTTTTTCTCTATGTTCTTCCTCTCTTCTGGGATGGTGGTAGAGAATCAGAGTCATTAACATCTATCTTAGCATCGTAAGACAACTTCTATGTAAAGTTAGTAGATGGAATATCTAGCTCAGAGAAGAACAATCTATATCAGCATAGCTAACTACTGATTTCGGCTTCTTTTTTCTTTAATTTTCTTCAATAAGTAAGCATATTCTACTATTTCTGAATAATAATATGTGAAACCTGCAGCAACCAAAAAGAAAACTAGAGTTCAGGTAAAAGTGGATTCTTTCAGTGTCCACTAGCAGCCAGGCAGGACTCTTGACATGTAGCAAAGTTGTAAGAATCACACTGAAACACAGTAAGTGTGGAATATTCATAGTATCAGCTTTGGAAAGGAGTAATGTTAATATGAAAATATGTTGAAGGTGTTTGTGATCTGTTTAAAAGGTTCTGAAAGCTAATGAAACTGATGTATGATAGATCTAGTTATTTAAAACCAAGAAATCAAATACCTTAGATTCATTTAAGAAAAATCTTTGTACTATACTCCAAATTTAAGATCTATCAACTAGATCATCCAGACACACCAGACACATTTTGTCACAGTAACACGGACCTGGCCACACACACCTTCAGTGAATGGAAATACTACTAAGAGAGTATTAATCTCCAGCATGTACAGTTTTCAATTATCAAGCTACATGTTGTTGTAGATACCTTTCAGTTTTAAAAAGGTAATAAAAATCTCTGACTGCCTTTTATAAAATTTATGATGCCCTGGAGACCTTTTCATCCATCAGATCAGGAAAGAACACACAGAATATTTGTCATTGTGACTGATCCCCAAAATACACCACATTCATAAAAAAAAAGTTTTTTTCTATTCCTAAGCATGAAGATGATAAACACTGTGCCAAAATAATCAAGAGTAGAAGTGTAAGAAGTAGATGCATACTATATGTATGACTTTAGAGAAATATGGCATTAAACCTTATCAAATTACACTGAATTGCACCCTACTTAAGGTAGGGTGTAGGGACTTTCACAGTGTACAGTGTCACCATAAGTAAGGCAATAGGGACCAGATTAATCTCAGAGAAAGGTCATAATTACGTTAGTGTGCTTTTTACCTCAGAACATAACTGGCTCTGTGATAGAATCATAGGGACCTTATTCTAGATTCTGAGCACAACAGGTCAAGTGGGATTGTTGTGGTTTAACCCCAGCCAGCATCTAAGCAACACTCAGCTGCTAACTCACTTCTCATAGGTCCCAGTGGAATAGCGAGGAGGATTGGCAAAAAAACCTCAAAGAACTTTTCATTGAGATAAGAACAGTTTAATAACTAAAATAAAATATAATACTAATAAAGCAACACAGAATCACAGAATGTTGGGGATTGGAACGGACCTTGAAAGATCATCTAGTTCAAGCCCCCTGCCAGAGCAGGATGACCTAGATAACAACAACAGTATTAATATATTAATTTTAAAGGAAAGGAATACAACAGAGAGAGAAATAAAAGACAAGTGATACACAATGCAACTGCTCACCACCCACTGAACAATGTCCAAGCAATGAGCTGCCCCTTGCAGCCAACTCCTGCCAGTTTATATACTAAGCATGATATCCTACGGTATGGAATATCCCCTTGGCTAGTTTGGGTCAACTGTCCTGGCCGTGCTCCCTCCCAGCTTCTTGTGCATCTGCTTGCTGGCAGAGCATGGGAAACTGAAAAATCCTTAACTTAGGATAAGTGCTACCTAGCAACAACTAAAACATCAGTGTATTATTGTTGGGAATGGCTAGAAAACAAGGGTCATATATCTTTAAGGGAAAGGCTTGCTGAAGCAAAGTGTCAGGCTCGGCAGAAGTTATAGCAAGGAACAGCGAGGTCAGCTTGACCTTGAGCTCGTGAGCTGTACAATAACAGAAAGTTGTGGTCAAAGGAATGAGGAGGTGAGTTGTAACTATCATCGCAAGGGGATTGGATTAGGAAAGTGTATCCCTTAAACAACAACCAATGAGTAACAGGCAAGTGTGCCCATTGATAAGATGACTGTATAAAAGCATCCTTCTGATCTCTAATAAACGAGAATCGCCTGATCGCTCACATTGAGTGCCGCTTTTCTCCCGCCGTCTCCGACAAATGGTGACCCCGACGTGCGAGAAAGCACCGGTGAGCAGCAACCGGGGGGCAAAAGGAGCAGCAACGCTGGCGTTTAGCGCTCCCGTGCCTGGGACGACCCGATAGCGGAGTTCCCGCCGCTCGCTTCAGACCAAGTAAAGAGACGGTGCCGAGGGGGACGGATCCCGTCGCAGCAGGGATGGTGAAAGCTAAAGCAGCAAGAAGCTGCCGAGCCGCACCCCCGGCGACCTCATCGGAGAGACCGGGCCGTAACGTGCTGCCGAGACCTTGAAGGGCTGCAACAGCGCTGACGGTAAGATGAAGAGGCAAGCAGCATATGATTTATTTACTTGCTTTTTAGAAAAGCGACAGATTAAGGGTATTGACTTGCGTAAGGATCTCCCTGGGCTGTTAGCTTACGGGTACGCGCGAGGATTCCTTTTAAACCCCCACACAGTCCATGAGCTTAGTGAGTGGCGGAAGTATGGGGATCTGCTCTGGGAGGAGACCCTAGATGAT
>WTSP01023166.1:8172-28411 GCA_025331215.1 Actenoides lindsayi | reverse complement strand
AAACGAGCCGCAAGCTTGGCCAACAAATGAAGGCCCCCCCCCCCCCGAGTCCCACCCCGTGCAAACCCCGTGCCCGTCACTGCCCTTGGGGGTTGCGCTGCCAGCTGCAGCCAAGCACGGGGAGACCTGAGCTGTGTTTGCTGCGGGGCTGTGCTTCGCGGCAGCTCTCCCACCGCCGCCGCAATCTCACATGTCATGAAGTTCGGCGCTAATTGGGAAGTGCTCACTCCTGTTTGAACGCGAGCGCTTCGTGCTGCCTGCGTGGTCTTCGCAGGAGGAATAGCCAACGGTCCCCGCTGCCAACGAAGAAGTGAAGTTTGAGCATAAAGCAGCGATTCACTGTAGGTCAGGTATGAAAAATGCCTTCGCCTGCCTGGAGCCGTTGTATTTCTTCAGTGCACAGGGGATTTTTCTGACACTCCTGAAGCCAAGCTGCCAGCAGGTTATAAATCAAAAGGCACTCAATTAGAGACTGCCTATTCTTCATCAGGAGTGTCCAGGTTTCCTTGACCTGCAAGCCACGTATCAAACTCTCTGTACAGCAAGAAGTCCTATGCTGCCTTATCTAAAACTGCTGAGGAGAACCCTGGGAGCTGTTCCTTGCTGAGAAAAGCTCCCATCTGCATACTTTGCCTCACCTTCTGGCACTTCCAGACTGGGAGGTGGCTGTTGGGTCTCAGACTACTCGAGGCTGTTGGATCTTTTAGCACACCCCTGTAGTGGGGCTTGGGAGAATGACAAAGTCTCAACAGAGGAGCTGGATGCTACAAGTTTGGAGATGGCACTAGTGAAACAACCTTATACTTGCTGGTCATAATAGATTTTCTTTTAGAGGGGTAAAAAAGAGTCACTAGGAGAGCCAGAAATTGGTGGTTCCCTCATGGAAATGCTGACAAACCCCACTGTGTGCAGACAGACCACTTCCAAGCCTACAATAGCCTGTTTGGTACTTTCCAAAGGCAATTTCCAGAGGTCAGCTACAGTCAACTAATTGTTTCATGTAAAACTGCTAGCATAAAAATATGGTTTTTTTTAAAAAAAAACCTAATTAGACTTGCCCACACCCACAACCTGTCCTTCTGTGAGAGGTTTTTTGGTCTCATGTTCAGGTAAAGACAAGAAGTGAAAGCGGCAACCAAAAATGATCATTACAAACCTTATTATATATAACAAATGTGGATAACAGGAAGTCTGATAGCTGTGCAAACAGCTCACCAGCTAGGAAAGAGACAGCTGATGGAGGAAGATAAAACACTAATGAAAAAATCCTGGGTTTAAGGATTAAGGGCAAGAAGGCATTATTTAAGTATATTAAGACCTAATGAAATCCTTGCTATCAATACAGGAGAATAGGATTCAAAGGGACCTCTTGGATCATCCAATCCTCATGCTATCTGTAGTGCCATACCAAATAATCCTCTTCATGGAAACAGTGATATTAATCTTAAAGTAGTCCTTTCTGTCCCCAGATCTGAAGGGGTGAAGGGGAGTGTAGAAACCATTTTAGAACCTGATAATTTGGTTGGTTATATTCGTCCTTCTGATTTCATACTTGAATTTCTTTGTTGGCATTTCACACCCATTTTCTCTGACAAAAACATTGCTCATCAAGTTCACTACCGTCTCTTGCCTTTGCTAGTCCCTGTAGGTCCAGTACCAGTTGTGATGCACAAAGAGAAGAAATATTCGTTGAATATTTATGTTCTGTATTTGGAAAGAAATGAGATGTGCTTGTTTCACAGGAAGGAAAAAATACTGTCTCTCAGGTAGCAACAGAGAATGTCAAATAGCAACCATGATAGCAATGTACAGGAGCAGCACCAGAAAATTTGTGACCGAGAATATTTAAAGAAGTATCTGAGGAGCTTCCTGAGTCATTGACAGGGGTTTGTAAAAAATGCTGAACAACAAGGGAAGCTGCAAAGGACCAGAAAAGTGCTGAAGTTACACTGTTGATTGAACAGCATGTCCAGAAAAGGAAAACAAGGCTTGTGAAGGGCCTAGAGCACAAGTCCTGTGAGAAGTGAGGAGGGGGACAGCTTCTTCTCCCTGGTGACGTGTGACAGGACCAGAGGGAATGGGTGCAAGCTGCACGTGGGGAGGTTTAGGCTGCATATTAGGAAACATTTCTTCACTGAAAGGATTATCAAACATTGGAATGGTCTGCCCAGGGCAGTGATTGAGTTGCCATCCCTGGAGGCATTTAAATGGCATGTGGACCTGGTGCTCAGGGACACGGTTAACGGTGAGCTTGCAGTGTTGGGATGAAGGTTGGACTAGATGATCTTGAAGGTCTCTTGCAACCAAAGACATTCTGTGATTCTGTAACTAGGATCGTCCTCAGAAATCATGAGGCACTGCTCCTCTGCATGTACAGAGGACTTGGTTGTATGTCTGTCTGGTCACTCCTGCAGACAGACTGAGCACCTATGCAGCTGGTACAGCATGTCTGGTGTCATGCTGATCACACAAAATTATGGCTGAGCAGTGGAGGTGAATAAAGCATTAATGAATGGCAGCACAGTCCATGCCAGCCAGTGCCAAAACCTATTTTCTTAAAAGCAATCAATGAAACCTCTTATAAAAATGAGATTTCATATTTATCTGATTAAAGCTGTCTTTATAGATCGTTGGAAATCAGAGATGTCTACTTGACAGTTTCATATGTCCTTCTGATTAAAAAAAAAAGGAAAAAAGGCAATTAAAAAAATCAGTGTAGCCTGTACTACACTGGTGAGATTAAAGACTGATTCATAGAGGTCCAAGTAATTGTCAAAGAGAAAGAGCTCAGTAAGCAGTTTTCATGAGAGCCTCAAGTTTAGTCCAGAGAAGATGAAGAACTGACTTTGTGTGTGATCTATAAATACATGCAAGGTCAACCATTTCTGGCAGTAGATATCTCTATCATCTAGCCAAGCTAGATTTGTAAAATAGCCTAGATAAGACTGGTGCTAAACAAGTTCCAGCTAGGAAGAAGAAAATACTTTGAACAGGGAGCAGTTGACCATTAGATTAGCTCATTAGGCAAATAGTGGGTTCCCCACTGTTTGAAACCTTGGACTGCTGTTTACCCAGCTGAACTCTGCAAGAGGCCAATGCTAGGCAGCAAGTCCAGCTTGGGGGCACTCTGGTTGTTGCTTGAGTGCACTGTCTTCAGCCAGCCACCTGGGCTGTTTCCAAGCATCTGCTTGCAAGCATTGCAGATAGACACTTGAATTTCATTATCGGATCCGTTGCACGGGAATCATTCGGATGGATATTTGAGGTCATACCACATTGCTTCTGGCACTGCACTTTCTGTGAAGTTACCTCGGGAAGGGAGGAATCTGCGTAACCAGATCCGGAGGCATCTGATCTCAGTAACAGACCACTTCTGGGGCAATCTGAAAAGCATGAAACAACGGGTCAAGGGGAATAAACTAACAGACAGACTTGGCTGACCAGTGATGCCCACAGGACTCCTGAATGAGAACAAATGCTTTCCTGGTAGGAAGATCATCTTGGCCCTGCCAAAGATGCCAGCTGGGACCTTGCTGCAGTGCATGGTTGCTGCTTAGTGGATAAGCATGTCTCCACTTCTAAAACAAAGAGGTGCACAAAAGGCAAACTTTAGGTAGTCGTGGTAATGATACCTTAGGCACTATTCCATAAGCCAGTGGTAAAGTAGCATCAGAGCAGAGCTATGGAATGAAGCAGTTGGTGTTTGGGGTGGGGAGGCTGGTTCAGACTAGCTCTGGTTTGGACTCATGGTGTGTTAGAAGTGTTTCTGGAGTGTGTCTTTGGCTTCCATTTCACTTGAAAGGAATCTGCTTGTGTGCTCCAAGGCTGCTCCTCTCTGCAAGCCAAGAGCAGGAGATCAGGAACAACCAGGAAAGTCTCATCAGAAATGCTCTCCTAATCCAAACTAAAATGCCAATGCTGAGACACCCACAGATGCTCAGACTGCAGTATGCAGGAGACTAATGGAGATTAATATTTAGAGCTAGCAAACCATGATAAAAATTGCTACCATTGTCCCATCTTTTTCTTAAGGGGAAGTTGCTTAACAGGGTAAGTTGTTTTTTTTTCTTTCAAGTCATCACAGATGGTCATCTGAGTTTGTAGGAGTACCAGGCTCTCATGTCTGCTTAAGGAGCTTCTGTTCCTAACCAGACTATGGCTGATAATGACAAAGGAAGGACAGCCTTGGTCCTTCTCCTTTTTTCCTCACTTCAACAGGTAGCTTGAACAAAATGCATATATATACTAGATGGCTTCTTCATATGTCATTGAAGGGAAATATAAATGTCACAAGGACATTCCTTCTTGTATAGCTGACCCTCTCTGAACACGCTAAGGCATTTAGAAGTGCATGTAGAAGTGTCTGCTTTTATTGCAAAATCCACGTTGGGTATATCCTGCAGAATCTGAACCAAAGACCTGATTTGGACTCACGGGCTGAACCACCTGAAAGTCTATGGAAACTTCTTTTATCTTCGATGGGGCTCTGAACAGATTCGCAGGGCTGTCTCCCACAATGTGAAATGGGCTGGCTTAGATGGACCATGATAGTAGGTTCTTATCAAAGGTCCACAAAATTAAGGCATACAGAGTGGGACACAGAGAGCATGTAGGAGGGATCTAACTACCTGACCTACGTATTTCAGCAAAACAAAGGAAAACGTCAGTCAAGGTTTGAATCTACAAAGCTCTAAGCACTCTTGGAGGTGAAGAGGTGAAGCTCTTACCTCTCATTGACCTCTTTGGAGAATCAAGCACCATAAGTGTCAAATCCCAAGGTTTAGTGAGGCGGGAAGTCATTTTTTTTCCTACTCTTTTTCCTCTGGCCATCAATGGGTTTGTTTTGCTTTCCTCTGTTCTGGTTTTCTGAATGGTGTGTTGCAGGCAGGGAAGGAGAATGACTGGAGTATGCACGCCCAGACATTTTCAGTTGGCTTATGACATGGCATGGATATGCTGTAATGACAGGAGTTTGTATTTATCTTCAGAATTTCATTTCAATTCCTGTTATTTATCTGTCTGTCTCTTCTAATATTCACTGGATACAAGGAAATGACATTGCAATAGACGTTGATATATTAGGTAAGGAATGGTTACTGGCAAAGTAGTGATGATCAAAGGATGACACACTTCTTCACACGTATGAGAAGACATTTTAGTTATTCAGAAGCAGCACTGAAAAAATCTACACTGCAGGTAAGGTGTAAACTCTGCGGCTTGCAAGGTACAGGGAAACAGTTGGAAGTCCCCTCTGCAGAGGCTGGACAAGCAACAGTGGGTACTGTAACAGTAGCAGAGGGAGAAAACATCACAAAGAGGAATGGGATGGGAACCAGTGACACCATCACCACCCATCTGTGTGAATTTGTCTGTGACTGTAGGGGTGGCAGTAGTAAAAACCTAGTTTTTCTAATGCCTGTAAGCACAGATTGTGGACAACTGTCTGTGTGCATGACTGTGTCCCCTTGCTGTAGCTGCCTCCCCACGTGCTGTGAGGTACAAAATGTTTATTTGATCCCTGTTCTTACTAGAAGGCTTTTTCCTTACCCAACATCAGCTAGCAATTTCATGGGCCTTCTCTTCCAGTGGGTTTGTCACAAGCGTACATCTCCCCCCCCACCTTTTTCTAATTGCAAATGAAAACATCACAGTTTTTCCTTTCCTGCTGTCTCTTAACATTCTGGGGGTTTTTTGTTTGGTTTTTTTTTGTACAATGCTATTCATTATTTAAAGCAGCGCTTGTATTTTTTAACCCACTGAGCATTTTGGGGATATGGTTTCCATGAAAGGGGTCGTGCTGCATCGCCGTGCTGAACTGTGAAGTAACAACACCGAGGGACCTCCCTTCTCTGTTGGAGCAGCTTTCCGCTGCCAAACTGTTCACGGGTTTAGAAAGATCACTTCTGGTGATTCTCACATCTTTTTGCAGCCCATAAGCATATACACACACGCGTACATACGTGTCTGTGCATATATTTCCATGTGTCTACGGGCGCGATAGCCGGCCAGGTAATCTGTAGAACCTTTGCTCAGCTGCAGTTTTCTGCGCCCTGTGCTCTTCAGCACGTGTCCGTGGCAGCTCCGGCGGCACACTCGATTGTTTCCCAAAGAGCTCTGGCCTGTAGCACTGTCTCAGATCTCAGACATGGCTTTTCTTCTCTCCACACCCAAGCTGACCGCTTCCTTCTGCGGACGAAGCCACACGTTTGTGATTGCCCGTGCGTACAAACGATGCAACGAGCTGGCCAGCCGTTTCACGAGTCCTAACTCTCTCCTTCAGCCTAAAAGACGTTTGGTTTTCTTTGTTTTGGGGAGAGACTGTTATTTCTACATGCTGACTGTTTTTTTGCTGATCCACCACGGGACTGTTTAGCGACTCCATCTGAGTTTTCGGTCTCAGGGATTGAGGGCTGTTGTGTGATTTATTTTCTGCCTGTGATTTGTTAGCCTTTCTCTGACTTCTCCCCGTGCCTCTCCTCTTCCTCTCATTCAACGCTATGGTTGCAGAGCCTTGGGCTATGCATGCTCTGTGGCTCTGTTTTAGTTCCCTGTCAATTATTCTTCCTTGTTTACGGTAACAGCTCATATCACATTTTATTACTGTGGTTCATGTGCCTTTCACATCATTGCTTTCGATACACTGAATTTATTCTGAAATGTGTCTAGTTTTCAGTCTAGCTCCTCTAAACCCAGGGGGATTTTGTTGGTGGTTTTGCATCTTTTTTTGCTGGCCGCATCTGCGTCTGTATTCCAGGATTATTGCTCAAGTTTCTGTGGGAAACCTGGACATTTTTTTCCTTCTCTTCTCTGATTTCTAAGCCTTTTATTCATCTCTGCTCCTACCTTCTCTCTCTTCTGAGCCTGAAGTGCTGTGCTCCTTTGCTGGCCATTGTGTCGAACTTAAAGCTGAAATGAGCAGGGTGTGTGAAAGCGCTCCCCGACACTTCCAGATTGTCTTCTCCTGCGGGATGTCACAGTTAACCCTGCACCTCCACTCCACTTTACAACCGCCTTATTTTCATTTTGAGAGAGCTCAGTGCTCGCAGCAGCATGGGATTAATATCTCAGCTGCTGCTGCGTACGGGCGGAGAGCCAGCTCCCTCTCCCATCGAGTCGCCGGAGCGTCTCGCACCCGACCAGGGCAGTGCTGAGCTGTTTATCCCTCTTGCCATTCCTCCAAGTCAGTATCCCCTTCTGTCAGGGCCTGATTTCACCTATGAAGCTGAATTTTCTATAGGACACGTGATCATTTTAGAGGAGCTCCTACTACCCCTTTACCAGTATGGAGGGAAGCTCATGTTTCCGATAGGCACTTTAAAAAACAACCCCACGATGCTGTAACTGATCTGGGGAGGGAATGGGAGCAATGTTCTCTGTTTACAACGTAAACAGGATTTAAGACTTCCCCAGGTGCTTATATTCTGCCAGCTTCAAATGATATAAAGCACGTGTCAGGTCTCAAATCACAAGATTTGCTTTAAAATTCGTTACATTTAAGAATACATATATTTTGAATGCTCATTCGCCATTCTGGGCCTGGAATTGTACTTAATAGAACCTTCCTTTTTCTTTAAGAGAACAAACTTTTACCTCAGACACTGGAGCATGGAAAACATGACCTGCCCAGGGAGGTTATAGCTCAGGAACAGCTCAGTGCTCCAGTGACTCTGGCAAAACTGAACTTCACTATTCCAGGGTTGAGAGTCTTGGGAAAAGAAGAGAGAAAAAAAAGATAGGCCTGGATAGAAGAATTAGGATAAAGCCCTGGAGAGATGAACATGTTGCTGCTGAGAAGAGAGGGTGGTTATTTCTACTTCCAAGACTTGCTGTCCCCACCAATTCCAAAGACCTGATCAGACCCTTCTTTCAGCAACACCGCGTAACTCGGATTCCATATGCTTCTGCTACCCTTAAAAGTCTATTTTCCTAAGTGACAGTGTTTCCTTGACCTCTAGAGCACCCTCCATCTTATCTCCTGGCAGAAGTTTCTCTGAAAAAATAATGTAAGGATTTCAGGATACAGGGTGCATCTGTAGGGTGAAGAAGACCGCCAGACCCACCTTTTTTCCTATGATTGGCAAAAAAGAGGAGCAATTTGGGGAACATTTCACCCAAAGTATGTACCTGGATACTGCAAGCAGAGAAAACATCTCAGGAAAGTGAGAGTTCCATTGAGTGGGATCACAAGCCAAGAGGTTAGGTAAGAAAGGTGTTCCAAAACCTCATTCATGTTCCAGAAGCTGGGGGGCAGACCCTCATATTCATATGTTGTCCAAACCAGACAACTAGCTATAGGCAGAAGGGCCATCATTCAGGTGGGCCAAAGGAGAACTCTGCATAGGAGCTTGTAACGGTGATGAATCCTCTGCACAATAGCAGGTTAACAGATGTTACTAGATGTTATGTCACAGATGTGATCTGTGACACTGAGCAACTGATGGAGTCAGACCAGAATAATCTTTTAGGCAGCAACAAGACAAATGGCAAAACAAATCTAGGAAGGAGCCGTTTCAAGATGAAGGCACAGAGCACTGGAATATAGACTGTTATGCAACGTTGCACAACAAAATGTAAGCTGGGTGAACAGCTGAATAATCACAACTGCTGGGGATTACTTGTGAGCATTCCTGAAAGGGATGTGTGACCCTAAATGTTATCTCTTAGGGAAAGAGTATAAAACATCTTTTTCCTTCAAGAAAGGAGAAGGCTTCCTCTCTATACAGGTAATGGAGGACAGGGATCTAGAACACGAAGAACACTACATCAGTAGCTAACAAATAGGTAGAGGAATTAATAAAGTAGTTGTTGTGCAAGCACCTACAGCAAAATAAGGTGATAAATAGCAGGCAACTGGGGCTTATAATGCATCTGGCAAACCGACTTAATTATATTCTTCGACAGGATAACGAGCCTAAAGGACAAAAAAATACTCCATGGCAGCTTTTTTTGTAGAGTTCCCTGAGATGTCCTTATATGTGGATTACTGAAATCTGAATGGTACTTTTCAAACTCCATCTCTTCCAGCGTGTGCCACATGCAGGGAAGTGTGTCACACCGTGCAATGGCTTGCAGCCAACACACAGTCATTTTAAACTATACAACTGTTTTAAGGATGTTTTCTCAACCTACAGATCTACAAAAGCCACTGAATGAAAAGCGGATTACACCACATCCTTTTTCATAAGAAGGATTTGAGTCTTAAACTTTAGTACTCCAGAGGGGCTCAAAACCACAGCTCTGCAGATGTTTTGCTATTAGAGCAGCCAGCAGAGGTGATGCAGATAATCTTGGTTTATTTTGCCATCGGACTGTACTCGGCAGTTTGTTGGAGGTGGAAAAATTATTGGAGCTGTGAACAGACACCTTCCAAATTTATCAAGAAATTGGGTTATTGCCCAGAGGTGCATAGTTCTTGCTGCCCATGATGCCACTTACCTGCCTGATCTCTCACGCTGGGAGGTGGAATTGCTCATGCACCTTCACTTGTTTCAGCCAGTGTAGGAGGAGACTTTTCCCTGGCTGTCTTTATATATAATACCTTTTCAGGCAAATAGAAAGGGGTCTAGGAGAGACATAGTATGGTGTAAATCTAAGTAATGCAATGCCATGTTAGATGCTCTGTGATATGGAGCTCTGTTTGAAACACTAGCCACGGTCAGTATACTGGCATTCTTACAGTCAAAGGTATTTTTTTTCCTGTGCCCTGGTTTTGACTCTATAAGCACCATGAGATCCAGTGATTAAGAATTGCATAGCTAGCACAAAGACTTTTAGTAGTATCACTGCCAGGAGCTACAGACGCAAGCCAGGTGTGGCATGGATCAGATCTGCTGACGCAGAGGTACTAGAAAATTCTTGAACCTCACTGTGGTCTGTCTACTGGAGGAGGACAAAAAGCCATCTTCTCAGGAGAGGTCACACAAAAACACAAGTTTGGTCCATTTCTCCTGAGAAGGTGTGGAGCAAGTGTTTGAACTCTCTACCTCTTACTGATTTCTACTCTCCGCTGCACTCTATACAGCTTTGTACTCTATGAGCTCTCTCTTATCTTTAGGTTGAATGACAAGGAAACAAGAAAAGCTATTTCTTTAGGAGACGACAACAGAGGAGTAAGCAAGGAGATCTCCTGTCATGCCCAAGCCACCCCTCTCAACTTGAGAACAGACTACACAGAGCCTAACCATACCTGCAGGATAGAAAGGTGGAAGCATGTACACAGCTCCAGAAGGTGAGAATACACAAAGTGTGAGCTACTGAAATGAATGAAAATCAATAAATTGAAGGTCAACCCTGCTAAATGTAAAGGAAAGGATGAATAAACATGAGTACAGAGAAATTGAGAGAGCACAGAAAAGAGCCATAGGGTTAATGAGAACATAGTCAAGGGGGAATTGCTAGATGTGGCTGGCACAAATGCACAGAATGCTGTATCAGATGGATATTGGGATTAATAGGTGTCATGACTTTACGCAAATAATATAGCGGGAGAGTATCGAAGCCTGGTTTTGTCAGCACAGTTCAGAAAATGCCTAAGCCAAATAGATAGAAATGAGATGAAAGAATACAAGACTCAGTGAATCTGGGCCCGTTTTGTTTGTCAAGAAAACCCACCGTCACTCGCTGTAATGCTGATAACAGTAAGTCTCCTAACAAGGGAGCTTACAGGAATAGGACCTTGGCTCCCTCGACAAGGAAAAACAAAATCAGCCATTTCTAATTAGCCACATTTGCAGGAATTAGAGTTTTGTTTACTGGTGGCTTCACATGCCTTGTTATTTTGCTTTATTTACAAATGGGACAACCCCTAACTAATACTATGTTATCGCTGTGACCGTGCCCATTGAAAGGCACAGGGAACACACAGAGAGGCTTTAGAGAGGGTGAACTGCAGCTACGTAGTGATTTTCTGGACTAGGGAAAGGGATGCAAAAGTATTAAGAAAGGGAAGAGAGCTCTGCCTACAAGCCTCTAAATCAGTGTCAGGAAGTCCATGCTTTCCAGACTCAGACCAGGTCCTGGAACACTCCTTGTACCTCCTCAAGGCTGTCCTGGTGATGATAAGGTGAGTTCACAGCAAAAAACAATTCAGACCATTGCAAAGGTGGACTGGTGACATGCATCATACCTCACTGAACCAGCACCAGTGATGTGAGCTCAACTTTTTTAGACAGGTGTTGCCAAACTCAGAAGGAGGGCAGACCAAACCAAAAGTGATGAGCCGCAACAGAAGGCACAGATTTATCTGCATTTGAGAAGACGGTGTAAAGTCTGTGTGGCCCTGACCCCCATAACTGTAAGCAGCAACTGCTGTCTCTGGTCTTCCATTTATACAACAGTAGCTGTTAGTCGATGTTGAGATATCTGCTACAGCTTTAGATTAGGGTGGAGGGGAGTATAGGTTACCACCTTGCCAAGAAACAGAATGGGATGGCAGAGGAGAGAAAAAAATAAGGGACGAGTAAATTACAGTTAAATAAGTTCAAAGTTAAAACATAGCCAGGATGTCTAACAGGTAATGACAGACACTGTAAACATGATGGTGAAGTTTTTATCTTTAATTATTTTACAATTAGCTCGTTGCATTGGTCATTTCAGAAAAACCTTCTGAACATAAGCTAAACACAAAACTCTGGCTTCTCCTTCTGAAACAGATCTAATGGCAACAGCTCAAAGCAAAGCGGACTCTGAAAACAAATCGTAACTCCACTCTGGTTAACTTCAGCTCTTGGGAACTTGTTAAGTCTTACACTAATGGTAGTTCCTGGAGAAATACCCAGTTACCGTAGCTACATCGACACTGCTAAAGGCCATCCACCCTAAGAGATGCTTGCTCTGATTTCCAAGCTAAGTCCCGAAGCGGAGCAGTCCCTCCAGCCAGGACTAGTCCCCTCTAGAGAAGGGCCTTGCTCTGGGCATCCTCTGAATTCCCCACAGAGCTCCCATGGCCCTGAGACACAATTCTTTCTAGCGTTTCTCTGTCAGTTAAATGTGCATTGAAAGAAAAGACCTGTGCTGCAGCCCCACCCCTTTTGAGCGGGTACATGCCACGAAGGTTGGTGGAGGTATTTCATTCTCCAGCCCCACCTCTGTTGGCCTAGACAGTGACTCACCTCACATGTTTCAGATCAGCTTCTTTTGAGGAGAGGAGGTGTGATACAGGTACCACCACGGTGCAGAAGATGAGAGTCTGTTATGCTTGCAAGACAGGACTTAATTACTAAGTGCAAATTGTTATTTGGTGTTAGAAGTGCTTGGAGAAGATAAATGAAAGCAGAGGAAATATTCAGTAACTGCTGAAAAGGACCTACAACACCCAGACACAAGGAGATATCTCACTAATTACTTGCTTTAGTCCCCTTTGGGCTCAGAAGACAGCAGCAATAGGATTATTTTGTTTGCAGCTGTGGGTTCTGTTTTGACTGAGATATGTTTCCTCTTTATACCTCAATGTTTTTTGATGTGTTTCTTTTTGGTGTACGAATTGATTGCTTACAATTTACCTACAGTCTGTACTTCGATCCGTGTCAATCGTTCTTGTTTCATAGTGTCTCAAAGACAGCAGCAGAAATAAGGACTGCTAAGAAGAGATCAATCTTTCCAGCATAGACTCAGCCAGTCAGGACTACAGCTGTTAAATGCCAGCACAAGTAGTTATGCGATATTCAGTATTTGAATTCTACCTAAAAATTAATACACTGAAGTAGCAGTAGTTGTCGCTGGACTGAATTCAGAAAAAGTCTCTCCTAGAGACCAGCTTTGCCATTCTGCTTCACTTGTCCAATACTTTCTATTGCAGATCTTGAAGAAATCTCAGGAAAAATAATAGAAATTATTGAGGGACTCAGTTATTAAGAAGTAGTAAAATAAACCAGTATCTTTTCCACAGACAAAGCATAGCTACTTCAGACTGGCAAGGGGCCCTAATTTGTGGTATTACCTCCTAACCCCAGCCAAAATGCATGACCAGAGCTGTCAGGTGCTGCCTTATGAGAGTGGGACAGCATTGATGTTTGAGTTTAGGTCTGTTTCCTGAAGTCTGAAAGATACTGTGGACCTAGGGACTCGTTTCAGAACTGCTCCTTGTTAAATGGAGTTTATTACTCTCTTAAAAATAGCTTAGCCCCAAGAATCATCCACATCTATACCTGTCTGCCAAGGAGGGAGGAAGGGTCAGGAGGGAGCACCAGAAAGTGCAGTCACTCTTGAGCTAGGACAGAGATTGCAGGTTTGCCTGTGCTGTCCTTCTTGGTCCTTCCCACCTTGTTCCCTAAAATAATGGAACGTGTGACAGAGTATTTGGTCACCTCTCCGTTATGCTTTGTCACCACTACCCATGATTTTCACAGTTTATATTTATCCAGGGCAACTAGAGGCAAAACGAAAAGCCAACAAACAAAACCAGAAGGAAAGATGGAGAAGTGGATGAGAAACTAACATTTCCTAAAACTGTAAAACTTGGCAGGCTTTGGTTTTATGGCATCGTGGTGGATAACTGCACAATGAAGAGCTGCCTTCTGTTGTTAGCAATACTATCAGCAATTTCCCATCCAGCTGTGAAAGACTTTTTGTTAATACACATCATGATTTTAATAGCATGTGTGTAGGTGGTGAAGAATTGGATTTTTTTTTAAACTTTATAATCAAGGTGAGAGGAGGCAGGCACGGTACACGAGAGAAACATGCAGTGTCAAAATACTCTCATCTATTATCCCCCAGGTCACACTGGCAGATCCTGCCCACCTCCCACCTACTGACTGGTCTTAAGGTTGAAAACTGTACCCTGCTCTGAGCACTTGGCTTGCTTGCTTGCTTGCTTGCTTGTAAAAACTGAGCTAAAGATGGAGAAGAAGTACTGCTGAGTATATCTGTTCATCTCAGAGGTTAAAAGTGATTGATCACACTTTGCATCCAAAAAATGTCTATATGCAGACCTCTATGTAAACTCTGCCTATGGGTGGGAATTTAAACAGTGTTTACTTAGTACAAGTTGAAGAGGACGGCGCCAGAAAGCAAAACCCACTGAAGACAAGGCGATTAGTAGTTTTACTGTTAATACATGTAAATGCAGTAGAAAACGAGCTTTGCACCCTGGTAACTTGCGTTTAAAGCACAGCCTGCTTCATCTTCACAAGAATGTTTATACTCTTATCCTAATGACAGGGAGACCAACTCCAGTGCTGCTTTTTGTTGCACTTTGCCCAGTGGCTGCTGAAAAGGGCTAGCTCCCCTGGCCCAGCCGTGCACTCCTGTGACTTTTCTTGTATTAGCTCGAAGCTCTAGAGGTTCTACAGCTGTGGGGTGTGCTGAGTCAACAAGCCGATCTGTCAGAAAATGGACATATCCAGAAAGCAAACAGTTTCAGCATGTTGAACTGACTTATACTGGTGACCTCACAAGATCTGATACCAGAGATGGAGCACAAGGCAAGGGTGAGATGGCTGGAGTAATGTCAGGCTAAAACAGGACAGGATTGCCCTGTCGTCATCAGCACAAAGCCCGAGTGGTCACGCGTGACTCAACTTAGAGACACTCAAAGCTGCAGTCTTGATTTGTTTGGCTTTTTTCCTCTTTATAAAGTAAGGGGAAGACTGATTGAAAACTCTGGTGCTTGACCTGGTGCCACTCCCATGAATAATATCAAAACAGCCCCGTGCTAAGTTTGCTGGCCCACAGATGTGCTAAGGACTCCCCTGCACTTACCATGGGGAGGGACAGAGAGACACTTATCCTGCTGACTGCTGCGTGCCTTCAAATACAGCACAGCATGTGCTGTCTCCAAGGGTGGCAAGGCATCCTGGCTTCTGTGCTTCCACGTCAGCCACATTTGGTTAGGATGACATAAACTTTCCGACTCCTCCAATACAGCTTTTATGTCTGAATCGTTTCGTGGTGGTTCCATAGCCTTGGGCCTAAAACTTTGTCCCCTCTTCAGGTTCCCTGGAGAGAATTTCATCCACAAACGGATTCAACAGCCATCGTTATACTGACAAACACAGTACTGACTACTGTCAGTCTCCTGTCCAAATTAACATCTCCTTTGTCTGACATAATTTTGGGGCTAGATAGCTGTCAATGTAAATTCAGTATGGCCAAAACAGAAAGCTGGTTTTGTTTTTCCTGCTCCTTCCCTGTCCCCTTCTGTTCTTTCCCCTCCTTCTCTATTACTCCTTCTCCTCTTTCCAAAAATGTTGAAAACCTATGCCCTTCTTTTAATATAAGTATCTGTTTTGAATCAGCTTTCCCCCAGGTCTCTCGCCCCTGTTCTATTTAAGTCTTGCTGGCTCCCATTATATATTAATCAAAAATCCTTTTCATTGACCCAACTACATCTCCCATATGCTACTGGTTTATCAGCTCCTGCTTCTAATAAGGCAGTGAGAGCAAAGATTTTATTACATTATTACCACCCTAGTATTTTTCTACTTACCAGCCAGAGCAGGATGCATGGCAAAAGAAGGAAGTGAGGTCCAAACAAGATGTCTGAAAAAACATTTGTGATGCAGCCAGAAAAAAAAAAAAAAGCACAAAAAAGCACAAGAGCATCTTGCTTCATAAATTCTTTGAGTTCTGTCAGGCAAAATCTGAGACTCAATGTGGTTTTACACTTTATGTTGTCAAAGCTTATTTAAAATTAATACAAGTAATATTTTTAGCTCAGCATGACAGCAAGAGGTTGCAAATATGGTGTTTTGTACTCAAAAGTTATTTTAATGTCGTTATCGGAAAGATTGTGACATAGGGCCTTACCTATCTCCCAGGATTTTATGTGTAACTGTTCCTAGAAATTCAAAGAGCTTCAAAAGCAAGTTGAGGTCAGCTTAATTCAGCTGTCTTTCCTGAGGTAAAAGAGCATCTGAATAAAGTATAATGAGCCCTCTCTTCCAGGAATGAGGTAGAATTCTCCCAGAGCTCAGCAAACCCGCACCTGGGGGCACCTGCAGGTGCTGGTGGACATCTGGCTGAACTTCAGCCAGCAGTGTGCCCAGGTGGCCAAGAAGGCCAACGGGCATCCTGCCCTGCATCAGAAATAGTGTGGCCAGCAGGAGCAGGGAAGTGATCGTGCCCCTGTACTCGGCACTGGTGAGGCTGCAGTTTGAGTATTGTGTTCAGTTTGGGGCGCTGCAGTGTAAGAAAGACACTGAGGTCCTGCAGCGAGTTCAGAGAAGGGCAGCGAAGCTGTTGAAGGGTCTGGAGTCATGTCTTAGGAGGAGCAGCTGAGGGAACTGGGGTTGTTTAGTCTGGAGAAGAGGATGCTGAGGGGAGATCTTACCGCTCTCTACAACTACCTGAAAGGAGGGTTGGAGTGAGGGGGGTGTTGGTCTCTTCTCACAAGGAACTAGTGATAGGACAAGAGGGAATGGGCTTAAGTTGTGCCAGGGGAGGTTCAAGTTGGACATTAGGAAAAATTTCTATACTGTAAGAGAGGTGAGGCTTTGGAAAAGGCTGCCCAGGGAGGAGGTGGAGTCACCGTCCCTGGAGGTGTTCAAAAAAAGTGTAGATGTGGCAGTTCAGGACATGGTTTAGTGGTCATGATAACGTTGGATATATGGTTGGACTTGATGATCTTGGAGGTCTTTTCTAACCGTAACGATTCTGTGATTCTCTGAAACAGTCTTAGGGGATTTCCTTGCTGGATGAGTCTAGTGTGGAGGCTGTGTGAGCAAATGCCTTAAAGGAAGTTAGAACAGCACAGCTGCTTAAGAAGATTAATGACTGGATTCCTTCAAAGCTACTTATGGGAGAGGTGATCTCTTATGTGTGAGCCAAAGACAATTAATTAAAATGGGTCAATTAGCCTGTCAAATACAACATGTATCCAGAGTTCAAGTTTTTATGTATTCACACCAGAAATTGTAAAATAAAGGGAGAAGACCTACTTGAATCATACAGGGCAGATGAACAATATGAGTTGGTGAAGAGGTTAGAATACTTCCTACCGCTCCTAGGAGTTCCACGCTGATTAATAGGTAAATGCTGACACGTTGGGTCTTGTCAGGGGTGTACACTGCAGCAACCATCTGCATCTTCAGGGTCCTTTAGTGTAACAGAGTCAGACGAAACCACAGAGACAGAAAAATGTGCAAGCTAACACTGGAACAAAACCCAAGGAGTCAAATCCCAACTAAGTGAGCAAAGAGGGGACTGTAAGGAACTTGAGTCTTTTATTTCTTCTAAATAAACACAGTGACATCAGCAGCATCAGAACAGGAAAATCTTAAAATGTTGAGGTTTTTGTCCTAAGGCTGCAGCACAGACTGAATCTGAGCAAAAATCTCTGGAAAGAAAACATGAACTCATCTTGATAGAATCAGTTTTGGTAAGCCTAAACTAAATGCAGTGATCAAAATACTAAGTCAGTCAGTTATGTGATCTATTCTGAAGAATAGACTGATGAGAACGAGAAACCTTCTTTGTTCTATCAGTCACTCGAATGCATTTCTTTCCAAATGTGTCTAGAATCTGCACAGGCGTCAATGTATGTAAATTCAGAGATGAAAGCAATCATTCACACTGGTAGGAAAGCATAATGCATTTCTAGTATGGATGCCAATCCTCCTCTGTGGAGGGTTATATTGCTGAGCAATGAATAGGAAGTGTACGTGCACCTGGTCAAAACGGACCATTTCAGAAGGCATGCAATCTCTCAAATATCTGGGGATCTATGATGTTTAAAAGGAGTGAGAACTTCGGGTTTACAGCTTGTCTGCAAGCACAGAAGTAAAGCCGGGCTCGGGATGGTGTGTTCATGTTAGCCAAGAATGGGAAGTTTAGACACTCCTCCGCCTGATTTTTCAAGAAATGCTGGGCTCATAAGGAAAAGGTCAGAATCTGTACTGTTGGAGGGACAAGAGGAAGAAGCCTTTGATGGATCACCTGAATTCCTACAGTCCAGGCATAGGTATGCAAACTTAAATACCAAATAAATCAGTGCTTGTTATACCTCTTTACCTTCAAGCCTGCCAAGAGGTGAAACAAATGACTAGAATCTGTGACAAATGAAGGGAAGGTACTGTATTTAGGGTTGGGTTCGTGTTAGTTAATAACTGTCAGATTTTTAGCGTTATCCTTCAGACCAGGATTTATAGTTTGAATTCCTTTACAAAAATGAGAAAATAATTCTCAAAAATACAGAAAACTCAGTTCTATTGGGAAGAAACTATCAAAATGTTCCATCTGGTTTATCTGTTGGAATGCTTTCCTAACACTGGAGCCAAACATTAAATGTGCTTTTCCTTTTGGGTAGAGATGAACGTGATGTGAAATACATGAGCGGGCTATGTAATTATTTGCTAGTCACTTAGTAAAACAATATAAAGACAGATTTATTTTTTTTTTAATTATTTTCCTAGATTTGGGCAATAAAGCATGACTTTATGACACAGGCAGGATAAGCAAGCACATTGGTCTGGTGTATCCCACCCAGAAGGCAGTGGGTCTGCCTGGAAGAGACTTGAATTTACAATGTGGGAGCATGGTCTCTACCAGATACTTCAGAAAACTCCGTCTGCAGCTTCTTGGGAAACTCATTTGGTACAATGGCGACCACACCAAGTTTGAGATGTAGGACAGATGAGTTTAATTCACCAGTGACAAAGGTACTAAACTGGCCACAGTCAGGAGAAACTTCCACTGCAGTCTGGCCAACATTAAGCTCTGCTGCACAGAGGGACTTGCTAACCCGCTAACTATAATCCCCCAGCACAACCAAGTGGCCATAACTCCTGCTCAAGCTTGAGAATCTGATTCACATCAGCTTCAGAGGTCGACCTTGGTGTTCACCTTGCCTCTTTCCTGCCAAGAGTATGGGTTTTTCTCTGTGCTTCAGTTCTGCAGGGCAGCTGCATCTCCCAGGACCGGTGCCACAGCTGCCTGCTTCTGCTTCCTGGGCTCTGCTTCTCCTTTATGTCACTCAGAATAAAAAGGTCTTAATGCTCACCCCTAAATGTCAGACCCTTTCTCATATTCAGATTCAATCCTCGAGCAGAACCAACAGACCACATTTCCCTCACTTGTGTGGTCAAGGGACACATGATATATATGATAGGCTGGTCAGATATTAGGGGAACAGAAACTACACTATCATCGTAAGGAGGTGAAGTGAAGAAGAACAATTATCCTTTTCTACAGCAGAAATTGAAAGCCTTGCTCAATAAGAAGAAATGGAAACAGCCAACAGTGTGATGAGACAAGGAATTAGGGCCTCCTGGCTCTTCCTTCATTCTTCCTTAGAAGAGAAATTCTCTGGTCATCTTTTACTTCAGATGTCTTATTGTGGAGTGCAGTGGATACAGTGGAACAGGGATCCTGGCACAACTAAGCTGCAGACTGTCAAAATGTAATAAACCCAAGTTCTCCATTGTTTTTTTAAATAAATGAAGACTGAGTTGAACAGACCGGTGTCACTGGCAAGTCCTTTGTAAAGGAAAGGAATGGAGGTCTGTGACAGATATTTTGGCCTAGCTTGAATCAACAGGAAGACTGGATGAGTATGCCAGGTTTAGAAGGTGGTTCTAGTACAAATAAAATACAAGCAACATTTTGAAAATATGTTGATATTTTGAAAGCCAACGTTTCCTGTTTAAATTTACATTTAGACGTTTATTACAGTATAGTTTCAAATACTTTAACAGTGTTTTGAGCTTATGAACTGAAAAACAAATTATTCCTGTCACTGTCAAGATTCAGGTTCAGAGCCATCCACTAGACCTATAACAGATGCTCTCTGTTAACCTCTCTCCCTTCCCAAAGGGGAAGAGAAAGGGAATAAAGCAGAGAGACTTAGTGATTAGAAAAGAAATCCAGAACAGCTTTTATAAAAATAATAAAGTGAAATATACACAGATATATACAAAACCAGTATCAAACCCCCCTAATGTCAATTATGTCACTGTCACTGCTGATGCTGTGGAGCAGGCACCAGGAAAATCCCAGACTGGACTCAGTGGCAGATGGAAACCAGATTCAGGAGGTGGATTCTGGAACTGGATTCAGGAACACATGGATTGGAACTGAAGGCAGAAGAGACAGAGTCCTCCTCTGACGCTGGACATTATAGAACTCTTGTGATCCTTCAGCTTTGTACTGAATATGGTGTATATGGGCTGGAATCCCTCGCTGGTCAGTTTGGGGTCCCCTGTCCTGTCTGCTCCTCCCCACAGGCACAGCCTTTCACTTTCTGCACCCCCCAGTGTGGTACCCAAGATCCAGCAGTGGCCTTGGTCTGCACACCAATCCTTGG
>WTSP01023163.1:89945-103405 GCA_025331215.1 Actenoides lindsayi | reverse complement strand
CATGAGGTGTTATCACTGCTAGAAGCAGACACTGTCTGTGAAAACAGGCTGCTACCTTCAGAAAGTGCAGTTAATTAAAGAACTGAGCTGAAAAATAAAATTACTGAACAGAATTAGTTCTGTTTTCACTCAAACCAGGACATTGCTATAAAATAATATCACAGTTACAAAAGTTTGTAATAGTGACTGATACTTTATCTGTGACATATAAAATGTTTGATATACCTTAAATAGCACAGGAGTCTGTGAAAAGGGATCTCACTGATCAGTGGTGAAAGTTAATGGTAATTAAAGTGATCAGTTCTTATACAACTCTGTATTGGAAGGATAAAATAATCAGATTGTACTATGTGAAGATAAGATATAAGTATTGCACACTGTCACTGATGTAAAGATTTTGAAGCACTCTTAAACATTAATATATTAATCTAATACTCCTTGTAGGTGACACGTGGAATATCATATCCACTTCATGAAGAATATAATTGAACAAATCAGAAATACATCCTAGATTTCCTGAATTTTAATCCCATGAGTTCATCTGTCTTCACTTCTTCAGAAAAATATAGGGGTGCTAGAATCTTCAGGTGCATTCTAAACACTTCTTTTTTTTTTTCCTTCTCTCCCCCCCCTTAAATATCCAATGGAAAAGACACAAGAAAAGAGAAAATTTCCCAATGAATTCTTATGATATATACTCTGTATAATTTATACTTACTCTCAGAATCTGTTAGACCAGTTTAGAATGCCAAAAAATATTTTTTATTGATTCACAGATATCCAGCTATGAAAGTCACGACAATATGAGTCAGCAGTATGCTCAGGTGGCCAAGAGGGCCAACAGCTTCTTGGCTTGTATTAGAAATAGTATGGTCAGCAGGACTAGGGAAGTGATTGTGCCTCTGTACACAGCACTGGTGAGGCTGCATATCAAATACTGTGTTCAGTTTTGGTGACACTCACTACGAGAAGGACATTGAGGTGCTGGAGTGCAATGACGGCAATGAAGCTGGTGAAAGGTCCAGAGAACAAGTCTTATGAGGAGAAGCTGACGGAACTCGAGTTGTTTAGCCTGGAGAAAAGGAGGCTGAGGGACACCTTATCACTCTCTACAACTGCCTGAAAAGCAGTTGTAGAGAGGTGGGGGTCGGGCTGTTCTCCAAAGTTACAAGCTATAGGACAACAGGAAACAGCCTCAATTTGCACCAGTGGAGGTTTAAGTTGTATATTAGGAAAATTTTTTTCACTGAAAATGTTGTCAAGCACTGGAATATGCTTTCTAGGGAAGAGGTGGAGTCACCATTCCTGGAGGTATTTAAAATATGTGTAGATGTTGCACTTAAGTATATGGTTTAGTGGTGACCTCATAGTGCTGGCTGAATGGTGGGAGTTGATCTTATAGGTTTCTTCTAAGCAAAATGATTCTATGGTTCTATATAGTATGTATTCTAATATAAGATATCAGAATGAAGTACTAAGTGTTCTTTTTAGACACGTTCCTAAGAGCATTTTATAAAGTGTACTTACTTCTATCATGAACAGCTCTGAGGTTTATAATAACCGTGGTAAGAAAACCTATGATTCTCATCCTTTTTATTCTTATTGTGGAATATGACTTGATGGTAAGTGGCATGTGATGCGGAGAGAGATTTATATTTTTTTTTTATTTCCAGATATGTGTAAGATACACAAAACCTTTTCAGGGAATGGTTGCTAAGAGGTTAAATCCTGCCTCTTGTATCCAGGTGTATCTGAAGCTCTTCTAACTATAGAGCTGAGTAGAAACCTGACAACTGATATCTGCTTGTGAGGCTCATTCAAAAGGTCCTTGGTAGATCAAGGATGGGAACATTAATGAACATAACTTGTGCATTAAGATTGGTTTCCCACATATAATACCTTGGAATATAACTGTCAGTGAGAAAAACCAGTGGTGTAGTGTGACATGAAGAAGTATTTGTTCTTTTCTGTTTAAAGTAGTGCCAACTGTTGCTTGTATTTCAGATAAATAAGCTTCTCATTTCTACCTGGGCTAAATGTAAGACAAATTCTAGATCTTCACATTTCTACAGCTTGATAGAATCATCACTATTGTAATATGGAATAATGAAGAAATAAAAAGATATGGATTGGGGCTGCAAACTTAAAAGCTGAATTTCAGTAATGATTTGAAGGTACCAAATCATGTGAGGGTATGTGAATGAAAACCCAGCGGATATTAGACTTATCTAAACAAAATCCCACAGTTCTCATTTTAGCCAATATTTCAGTGTCTCAGTAATTACTCCTAATTAATAGGAAAATACCAAAGCCGACAGACCTTGATAGCATTACACAAGAAAAAGCAAAAATTTCTAGCTTTACAGGCAAGTAACTTGATCTTTGGTTCTTGAAGTTGACCCAAAAAGATATGTGAATTTTTGGTTGCAGTGTTAAAGAAGATTTAGAGAAGAAAGGAAAAAATAGCACATAATAGTTTTTATCCTGAGATTATATTTTTGCTAAGAAGAAAGCAAACAATGAAGTATAGAGTGACAGAATGCTTCTTCAAGTTTGAAATTACAATGTTGAAGGAAGGTGTAAAAATACTAATTTATCTTGTCACTGGGAATAATTTCACGAGAGGATGTCAGCTTTGTATACAACTGTGAATTTTGCTGTATACAACTTTGTATACAACAAAATAAGAACCTGGAAATAATTTGGTAAATAAGTATTTCTTCAAAACTCCATGTTTTAATTAAAGGGGAAGAAATCCTGTTTCAAGCCTATGAGCAAGTAATACAACTGTAATAAACTATGGACAGTATATAAATATGCATATACATATATCCTTACTTCTCATGGAGCTGACTCAGCTTTGTACCATAGACTTAGTAATTCTACAAATTGATTCGCTCAGAGAGAAGGACTAGTGATTATGAACTAGGGTGTTAGGTCAATGCCATGAAACCTGGGAAAGTGTTTGGCATGGTATAGTAAAAATAGCTTTTACTTGCTTTATTACTTAATTTTGTCACTTCCTCAAGGAGGAAACACCAGTGTTGTGTCTAATCATGTTGCATTAATTATGAACAAATAAATAATTGTGAATGTGAGTATCAAGATACAGGGGGTAAGTCTTTTAAAGGCTGCATACTCTTTATCTGGCTGTAGTTTCTGTGATGTATCCTAGGGTCCTGGCACCATAATTATTCAGACAATGTACACAATAAATAAAGCTTTTGTCTCTCTAAGGTGTATGCTCTAATTTGCTTACTGGGAAGGAAAATCCAGGACATTTTGGTATCAGATCTCATCCTGCTAGGTGCAGGCCAAACAGGGAAAATAATAATTGATTCCACAGACGTGGCTCGGCTGAAGTCAGCTCTTTGCTCTACACAGTGCAGATTGCTCAGCTCAACAGACTGCCTATGCCATTACTCTGGACCAAGTGATAGTAAAAAAAACCCGCCACTTAATTCTACATATAACTTTGAATTTAGAGGTAAATCAGATTAATTAAATCCTTATAGCAAGTCTTAGTTCATTTTCATTTTATAACGTGGATGCTTTTGTATAACAAACTCTCTTTGAAATAAAAAAAAAAAAAAAAATCAAAAAAATCTGCTGACCTTTCCACAAACACAAACTGAAGTGAAAAATAGACTGCCACCCTGCATGATCAGATAACATCAGCAAAAAAACTCATAAAGGGAGTTGATAGGAATTAAATTAGTTGAACTTCTTACATTTTTATAAAATATTTCTCTTCCTCTGCAGGTGTGATAAGGAATGGAATCTGATGCCTTCTTACAGAATATTGGAGTGTAACTGGAAAAAGGACAGAAAAAAAATAATCTCACAACCTTCTATAAATGAGTTCATACAGATAAAAAACCACAGTCTATAACAATTTGGTTTTGATTTTCCTCCTGTAGTATTTGTGCCAGTTGGTATAAATGTAAAACCAACGTGAAACTTGCAGATAAAGCACTTAATATTCTGCATATATACTCCAATTTAAAGTGAATCATAATAATCATACTTCCATAATTCACCTTTGAACCTCCCATATTCTTCTGATGTACTACTGAACCTGTATGAAATTTAGTACCAAATGTAGCAAGACAGAAAAAAATGCTTGTATTTAATTAATAATTCTAAATGCAGCAGGGGGATAGGGAAAATTAATATTCAGAAATAAAAATAATTGCTCATTGTTCATATTTCATAGACTTGTTTGTCATGGACAAGGGATTATTGCAAAAATATTTCCATAAATATCTGCTCAGCTGCTTAAAAGAAGTCATGGGGATATTGTACATTTTATTTCTATTGCCTTGCTAGGCAGCTAACTGGTAGGGAATATTTACAGAAAAAAAACCCACAAAGACCAAAACATAAGTAGAAGTGAATATTGAAGAATATTCAAGGAATATTGTACTTTTAGAAATTCTAACTTCATCTATAGACTAATCAAAACTACCTAGTGGTGAAAGATTCGCTGTTCAAGAACTACATGAAGATTAATTTAAAATGAACACCTTGTGAAAAAATCTGAAGCTACTATTATATGTTTAAGATAATCAAATTCTTAGGGACACGTTTCAACAGTATGAATCTGTGGTATAAATAGGTTGCTGTGAAATATGCAAATGGAGCTTGAGAACATTTTTGTGCTGTGGGCGATACAATTCTGAGCACCTTCCTTTTTGTTAGGGTGTGAGGTTTCATAGCAATTCAGTGAAGATTCAAAGATACACATTAGCTTCATTCACAAGAAGGGTAAAAAAGGCACAAAACACTATGCAGCTGCTGCCTTGAAGCCCTTGCTTCTGGTACAATGAATTGCCACATACCTTTGCTTACCCCTTCTGCTATACTCAGTTACTTACATTCGAAGCCAAAGAATTCATTAATTTGCCACTTTTTATAGTTTCAACTTTTAGCAAATATGTACTGCTGGCAAACAGCTTTAAAAGCAAAACCAAAATACCCCTTATTTAAAGTGGTATCTATAATGCTACATGTAAGACTTTTTATATACAAGAACAGAGACTTAAATTATGGGGAGATAGTTCTAGGCAAAACATGAAACTGTAGGTGACCTGTGATGTTTACATACAGCTACATATTTCCGGTGGAGGAAGAAAGGGCCTGTGAGAAGAAAATGAAACCAACTATTAGCCATTTGAAGAATAATCTCCTCCATCTGGAGAGAAAAAAGACATTATAAAAAAATCAACAACAAAGATGATAACACGTAGAGATTAATTTGGTGGGATAAAGGACTGGCAGCAGAAGATGGCCAGTGGGTGAAAGAGGAAAAGTAAATTGAATTTATAAGATTTTCCTTATTTAAGGAAAGTACTTATAATGAATGATGGCAGCCTATCATTTTGGTATTTTCTTATCTGTGTACATTTGCAGATGAGCATGATGTGAAACTGTTGGGGTTCTGGGTCAGGTAAAGAATGAAAAACCTGACACAGTCTCATCCATATCACCTATTGGAGAGATCCCTTGAGGTGCCTGGCAGCTAAACTAGACACTCATTTCTGTCAGGGGTTACATATTTGTTCTACTTTGAATGATTAAGTCACATCCATCAGTGACTTATTGTTACAGAGTATGGCTGCCCAAGAGATAGTGTAATAGGAATGAACACAAATCCACAGAATAGACTTGAAGACTTCGGTGGAAAAGGTACCTTTTTACTGACAGTCAAAAGGGAATTATTGTCTATAATCTGGGCTACACTGCTGGGCTCTCCTTATGTCTCAGCTGGACTACGGGACACTATACTGTGGATCAGGAGAGAATCATGAGCAAAACCAGGAAGCATTAGATGATTAAAAAACATGTCCCACACAGAAAATTGGAGGACCTGGACTAGTTTAACCTAAGAATAGAAGATTCAGGGGGATATAGAAAAGTGCACAGATTAAGGATGAATGCAAAACAGAAATAAATTAGAAGCTTTTTATAATTTCAATGGATAAGAGAATAGATTTCAAACAATAAGCTTGAAGTTCAGAGAGGGATTGTCTAAGTTTTTAAACACTGGAACATATTGTCTCTAGAGGATATGGAACCTCTTGAAAACATTTATAAAGAGCTTGGACGAATGTCTTTGAGAAACAACTGAGACACAGCTGGTCTTGATGTTTTAATAGAAGCATCGCAAAGTTTTCTGGGTTAAGAAACTCCACAATCACCCCAAAGCCTATTAAAAACCAACACAAGTGATTTTTAATTACTGGGAATGCAAATCAGATCAAACTTTTCTTCAAATTTAGGGGATATTTACATAGTATGTTGTAGTCAAATTGACACATACAGCTTTATGATCACTTTTCCTGGGTTTCAGATGTACTTCTGTCTTAGAATTGACAGTGTATTGTATATCAGTAGAGCAAGCTGATGCTACTCTTTTATCCAATGTCAAGGCTTTTTACCCCGTTCTTGGTAATTAGTTTCTACAGCTTGTTTTTGCTGAGAACTTTGCCTTTAGCATATAGTAATTGGACCAATATCAATGTCATGCTTCCTTCCTTCATCTTTCATTTTGGAGTGAATTAAATGATTACTCAAAATTAAAATTGTAATAATAAAACAGCTTAAAAATATCACCCAGTCAAAAACATCAGTCCAGACAGGAAAGGTTTTAGATCATCTTTTCTTCTGACAAGAAAGAAGGGAACTACACCTTCTGACTGTGATCTGCTGTAGCCTACTCAGTCTCTTTGTATTTAAAGATGAGTTTCTCTGCCCCTCACAGGTAAATGGGAATTTATTAATATTAATGACTCATATAAGTACAACTCAAAATAATATGCCAGTTTGACTAGGTTTATTTCTGAGGGTGACATTTTGAACAATAGAAACTCCTCTAGATGAGAAAAAAGCAGTAATTTGAAAAAAAAAAAAAAAGAAAAGAAAAGTAAAAAACGGTAACATTCTTACTAGTGTTTTTTTTAAAAACCTAACTTATTCTTTGTTCCTACTTCTGTATACAATCTTTATTTCTTCTGTGGTTTGCCAAGATTAGTGGAAAAGAAAAGCCTTTTTCTTAAATACCTTGCCTTCCACTTGAGTGGTGCATTACCTGTAAATTTAAGCAGAAGACTATCTATTCTATCATTCAAGTTATTAAATACAAAAATTAAGCTGTAGCAAGCTCAGAACAGGCATGTTCAGGGCTCTATATGATACCTCTTCTAGTCTGATGTTGCTTAACAGCTGGTAGCTACCATGTGACAGTGGCTTTCCAACACATGTGGGATCTACATAACACTTGCATTTAGACATTTTTCTCAGCCTACTTTTGAGAATTCTATGGGAAGCAATGACAGAGCGTTATTGAAACCCACATGTATACTACCTATTGTTTTCTTTGTATTTACAGTAACATAATAAGTTATGTAAGGAATTTTCATTGTTTTGCCACGATGTATTCCTGAAAAAAATCACACTAGCTGTTATAAATCTCCTTATTTAATTATTTATTTTTATATTACTAGATATCCTAAATAGAATTAAGCAGCTAATCTCGTACAGGAATGTAGTTGCTGTAAGAGAGAAAAATGCTTCTTCTCGTTTAACCTGAATTTCTGTTTGTCACCTTCAGTTAAGTTAACAGTTTCATTGCTGTTGATACTCTAAGCAGAGTCGGAAGCTAAAAAGGCGTTAGATATCTGAGGTTTGTATTGTTATTTGCAAAACAACCTTCTGTAGAAATTGCTTCCCAGTGGAGAAAAGCCCTTTCCTCCCTCTTGAGTAGAGTAAATATTTAGGCTTAATTTTAGGACTAATGTGCTTATAAAATGCATTCATATTTATTTTTATGTCACTTGGAAATTGTTCTAGAAATTATCTAGAGAAAAAGCTAGGGTAAAGAAGTACATAGAGTCACTGATTGTTTTGTTTGGATCTGTTTATTCCTTGTGCTATCTCAGATAGGAAGTCTTCAGATTTCTCTAAAGCATCTCAGTCTGACAGATTCAGACAGGACTTTGTAGAGGTGAATGGTAACCCTGAGGTAACTTTTAACTTTCTGGAAAACTCAAGGACCTTGGCTTCTTAAGCAACTGGGACAGAGTTTTATCCCTATCCCTATGATATAATCTTTGAAATATTATCTGCCTTATATACCAAAAAAATGCAAGGACATAAAAAAAAAAAAAAAAAAAAAAAAAAGGAACTGCTGATCTCTTTTAGGGTTAAGCAATTAATACAACATCCCACACTCTAAAATTCTGACCTGGCAGGGGCATGCTGTCAGGACTGTATGACACCTCTATGATATCTCTATATACTAATAAGTGTGTAATTGTCAGGTTTTTAGAATGACAGAAATAACATGAAAGAAGACCTCAGACTCAATTAAATCCTTTTATGCACAACCCAGGCTCTCTTTTGTTTTCCTGTCTTTCTTGCAAGATTGTCATAATGAGATGTCACTGACAGTCTGTAGGAGTTTAACACATGAAATAGCTTACTTGAGAAGGTGAGTTTGTCAAAGACTAAGAGCAAAATTGGAATTGGAATCTTACACAGAAGAAAACAAGTTCACAGTAATCAAAGGCTATATGGTAATTTCCTGTCTTCGTTGATCTAGTGCAAATCATGAGCAACTACACAGACATGGACTGACTGGTATTTGTTTTGGTGTTGTTTTTTAATGTCTTCCTTATATCCTTGGAGTCTGATGTGTAAACACCTAGAATTATATTAGAATCAGATTTTCATCTAGTACAATGCCATATGGCTCATCCTGATGTTTGTGAGCACCTAATTCTTACTGTAACCACAGCAATCAACCCTTGATTGGGAGTATTCATTAATTTATGACTAGCCTTTCTCCTTACTATCTTAGTAACTAGCACTTAGAAGATGTAAGCAAAATCTAATGTCTGTACCATATATCTTCTTTTTATTGTGTGACCTGCTATGCACTGTATCTACATTTCTCATATTTTTATCTTTTCATTAGCTTTTGTCAAGCGTGATCTTACCAGGAACTTATTTTGCAACATGAGTTCAAATGAACATTTCAGGAATCTTTGATGTGTTGCAAGATTGGTTTTTATTCAACAAATTAAAAAGGAAATCCTAGCCTAAGGTCAATCTCATACCAAGCCCTTTTGATTTTTGTTAGCAAAGCTAGAATCAATCACTTCAGTAAAGCTTTCAGTTCACATTTTGCTTCTGTCTGCTGTTCCATTTACTATGCACTTGACTGCACATTTAGTACAGAACAGCATTTAGTGAAGATGAGGCAGGCCGCTGAGCCATGGACAAAATGTATCACATTTGTTCTGTTTGTTGTTTGTGTTTGGCTTTTTTTTGTTGTTTGGGTTTTTGTGTGTGTGTTTTGCTTTGTATTTTTCTAGTTTCTAACATTGCATTGCGATGTAAACCTTTTCAGTCTCTGTTATATATGTATGAACACCTAGGGATACCTAACATCTAAATAATTTCTGAGTAGACTCAATTAGGGAGATTTTAGGGTGAAATTTATCAAAGTGGGAATGGCTGGCACAGCTCTGGATTTAAGGGGAGGACTGACAATGTTCCCCAGCAGCATTACATGCAATAGCACATTAACAAGTATCATATTGTACCACATTACATACAGTTCAAGGACTAACTTTAGTCTTACAGTATATGGTCCTGCTTTGCATGAGAATCATCCCATATGGGCTCATGGTCTAGAAATGGCCAAAAAGATGAAACTGCTTCATCAAAGCATCTCTTTATGATCATACACAGTGATGTGGAGATCGATGAAAGGCATCCTGCCCTTGTTTTCTTTTTCTGTTTCTTTTAAAATAATATTTCTGAAAATATTTGGTATCCTTAGCATCCATGAATGATTGCTAATCTGCATTATCAGGTGGAGCAATGACATTTAATTTAAGAACATTCCCAGAGATTGAAGAAATTATTTCTTGTTTGGTCCTTGTAGGAAAGTGGCTGATGTATGACAAGCTATTACAGCTGACTGCTGGTTATTTATTCTAATCTGACGAAGACCACAAAGTTGTTATTTCATGTCCTTAGCTTAGGGTCAGCATGCTTATTTCTGATGGCATAGTGGTGGGAATGGATGAATATTTTTGGTCTTCTATCCACCAATCTTTACTATAATCTGATTAGCTTTCAAACTAAGGTCAGTCACTTAAAATAATAATGTAAAACATTAAGCTACTTTCCCAGAATGTATTATAGAAAAGTACATTTTGACACAGATGAGAAGCACATTAGCAAAATCAGAGTTTGTCAAGAGTTTATTTTTTGGGGAAAAACCCCCCAACATCAGTGGAAATAGTGATGGAGTAAAACTCATGTTTTAGAGGGAAATACAATTTTTAAAATCTTTTATTATTATTTTCATTATCATTATACCAACATTTTACTTTAATGGGAGGATAAATAAAATGCAAAGGTTTCAGGAAAAAAACATGACAGATTATCAAGTTCTGGCATCTCAACTTCTCACATATAAAGTTGAAAATCTGAGTTAGGGTCCATGAATATCCCAGGCTGAAATTAAACAGGGAAAGAAAACAGTGATAAGGAAAGAAATCAAGGAGCAAGTTCCCCTTAAAATCACTTCAGCATATGGAAGGTGTACCTCGCCTGCTGAAAGTGCTTGTCTTTTTTAGATAGGGTGGACAGAAGTCCAATTTAGGTAAGCGTTAAAGCTAAGGGCTTGAATTAGGCATGAAAATTTTCCCTCACTCTGGTTGAATGTTTGTTGTTGGCTTTTTGATTCACAGAAAAAACAAAACATAACAAAACAATATTTCAACTCTTTGATCCAGTTTGGGATGGATTGGAAAGAAACCTAAAAAAAGTATTAAAAAAAAGAATAACCAAAATCTACAAGCAGTTTATGAGATCTTAGTTGTGAAAGCATTCATATTCAATCACCTAAGACCTCAAAACATTCAGGATATTCTGAAGACATGTACATTTCAGATTACCGTACTATGAAACTTTATATTTTAATCAGCTTCTTAGAGGACGTTTCATCAGGTTTCTTAGCTGTGCTGAGTTTCCACTTCAATGATATAAACTGTTTCTGCTTTAAAGGAATTCAGTAGAGCTACAGGGTGTCACTGGTCTGAATTTGGAAGACTGAATTTCTGTAATTTTCCAGAAAAAAGATCAAGACCACATTTTCCCCAAGATGGTGCAATGCACTGGCCTTTCAAACATGAAGGAAAATTTGCTAAACACGATAATGAGAACAGTACATAAATCTTGAATCGGTGACATCCTTTCTGCTGCTGGTATGTTACACAGAAACAAAAGGTAAAACCACATAAATGGAATATGAAATTAAGCACCCACTTCACACAAAGAGCAGCTCTATGGCTATGTCCATTTTCCAACTATGGTGCCACTCCATTTATTCCCTTCTTTCCTGAGATGAGAGAGGCAGACTTAAGAATGAATTTGAGAAATGTGGGGCACACTTCTGGTGGCAATCTCGTGTGATTAGAGTCTGGTTTTGTGAGCATGAGATTGCAAGCGCAAGGAATGTCAGATTTTAAAACAAGGAACTATTTTTCTGTCAACCTGAGGATCTCATTCTGTGATAACCAAACAAAAAGATTGTACATAGGCCAGTCCTTTGGTTTTTTATATAAAAAGGCATTGCCTGTCCCATGTTGGCTTGATGACAATTTTTTCTGCTTTCAGGGGATTTGTGAAAAGATTTGTGGAGTGAAAACCATGAGCTAGGCAACAGTGTTTCAAGGAATGTGCCTTTCAGGTAGAACAATCTTCAGACTTTTTTGTTTGTTTTTGTTTTTCTTCTGGCTTCTTGCTAGAGTTGTTTCAGAGCTGTAAAGAGGAAAATTGCTCAAAACCTCCATTATTTTCCATGATCCCCTAACAGTTGTATGCCAGCATATTTTTAAACATTAAGTTAAAATGAACTATGACTATCCTATGATTATTGTGAACTATTACTATGCTACTCTTGCTGTCATTATTTTGGAATTATTGGGATATGGGGTCCAGAAAAAAACTCAAAGCATTGGGAAAAAATGTGTCAGAGTCCTGACAGATAAAACTGGTGAGGTAGGAACTGCTATTAATCCAGGGGCATCTTCATATGAAAAAATGAGGTAAACCCAAGGGCATCTGGATCACTGATTCACATGGAAATGTAATAACAACATTATTTGCCGAAAGTTGTCCCTAAGTTGTCTTTAACAAAGTTTATTGCACAAATAACTATGATTGTCAGCATTGCACTGTGTTGCACAGTACTCTAAGAATATAGTTTGGGATTATTAACATGGCATATCACTTTTTCTCCTCGTCTTTGGTAGTGATAAAACTGCATACCATACTAAACAGGCCAAGCATAGATTGACATGAGGAACTCCTTCAGCAGCTGTAGTTTCCCTAACACTACCTACACAAGAGTACGGTAGATGCTTTCCCAGTTACACAATGCAGTTACAGCCATATTATTAACATCCCATTTCCTTTCCTCTGCTATTCAAATATTGATTTTATCCAGGCTCTTGGTGTCCTGTAAGTATTCTTGCTTGTAGAGATGACACTACATCTCCTATATGTACTTATCTACATTCCTAAGTTGCATGAGAGAATCGGATAACTGATCAAGTGCATGGCTGTCTTGCTTATCCAAGAGTGTAAGCTGCAATTCCTCAACCAAAAAATGATGACAGATCTTACAGTGTTTATTGTGCAGCTTTAGCTTTGAAAGCAAAAGCCATGAAATCCTGACAAGAGTAGCTACTGTAATGTCACGCCATGTTTTTGTGCAGGGCTGACAAATTATTTAATGATATCTTGTGGACCAGATCATAAAAACTTCTGCAAATATTATGCTTTTAAGGACTATATGGAAAAGATGTGGTGATATAAGGTCATCAAACCTCTTAAATGCAAAAACATTGTCTAAACTGTAGTACTCAAAATGTAACAGTAGCATATGTTGCATGTACAAAGCTAAAAATGCATTTCTAAATCATTCCTCATTGTAACCTGGTAGATTGTTCAGGTTTTTTTTCCTTAAATATTACATATCTTGTAAAATGTTCTCTTTTACTAGGACTCATTACAAACAGAGGTGGGTTTTCTGTGTTAATTTATGTGATACCAGAGGAAATTGGTGCTTAATTTACTTCTAATAAATGTAACAAGTGTGTCCCTAAGTTTATTTATAAAATCACAAATGATTGGGCAGAAACTTTGGGTTTCTTACAGCTAAGGATTTAAGTAATAAGGGCTTTGTTTGAATCCATAGCCTCTCAAATGTTTGTCTCTACAGTGTTTTCCAATAGCTTTCATCTTGGTATGCAAATTTTATGCCCACTTTAACTATTCTGCATGTTGCTGTTTTCTTCTATATGTTGATCTTTCTGTATGTGGGTGAGGCAGCTGACTTTTAAAAGTAAGTGTATTCACATTAATACCATACTCCTAAA